>LOEQ01000700.1:397075-427044 GCA_001685075.1 Bramus lutescens | reverse complement strand
ACCATGTGGTTGCTGGGAATTGAATTCAGGACCCCTGGAAGAGCAGCCAGTGCTCTTAACCTCTGAGCCAGCTCTCCAGCCCCGTATCTATTCTATCTTATAATTTAGCATCAGTTTTATTCTATTCAATAAATAGTATAAGAATGCACTTTTCAGACACTCAGATAATCTGTATAAACTCAAATAATAGCAATAAGAATAATTACTGATAGACAAGCATTCTATTATATAATTGGAAGGGCAAGGAGTTTGCCTTATTTTCAATTTTGGGATAATTCTGGGGGAAAGGTACTTAGGCTAATACTAGCTATCAAAATTTCTGTATATCATTTCATGTCTTAGCAAAATAAATATCATCGAGCATTAGCTCTTTTCAGAAACATATTTCTTGGGAAAACTTCTGATAATAAATTGGCTTCAATGTTCAATATTTTGAAGGTTATTGTGGTACAAAGCCAAGTTCATTCATAAAATTACACATTCATTTATACTACTCATATAGATTATGATTGGAATTTTAAATATCAAACAAATTTATAAAATGAAAGTAAAAGTCACCTTTACTATTATCTATAGAATATTTTATCCATGAATCAGATATCATAAAGCATAGTTTTCTTTTTGTCTTTTAGCTTTAGGGTTAGAGTTGTTGCTTCCTAATTTTTTTTTACTTAAGTACTTGAGTCCATGTTTTCTATTTCTTTTAGCTTTTAATAACTAAGGGATGGTAGCATTTTGTCCTTTCCCCCAGCTTTATTGACATATAATTGACAAATAAAAACACATTTGTTTAATGTATGCAAACCTCTCTGTGTTTAACTCTTACACATGAAAGAGCTTGTCACGAAGAGTATTCATAGACTATTTTATGTGATAAATAATAACATGTTAAAGGCAACTCATTTGTGATTACTTGAAAGTAGTACTTGAAAGTATGCTAGTAAAGGTGTAATGCTGTTTCCTCTTCCACCATGAAAGGTCGTTATTAAAACTATAGTGTACATACAGTAGTCTACAAATATTGTTAACACAAGTAGGGGACCACAATGACAGAATCTGCAGAGACAATAGAAAATACAAAATTCACTATAAATTGACAAAATTATTACTGAAAAGTTTCTGTACCCCAATAAGCCTGAGGCAATAGTACAAATCAGACCAAATCAGTCTGAATTAGACAAAGCCCAGGTTTAATGGATAGAAACACTCCAAGATGACTTTTCAGCCCCCCAGAGAGGAGACAGGAAAGGAAGAGCAGAAAACCACATGTTTGTTCTCTGGGGTGCAGTTTAAATGCCTTGTGATGTGGTTTTGAGCATCTCTGGGAAGGGATCATCATTTGGCAGGCTTTCTTCATGGCTGAGTCTGAAATGAGGTAACTCCCAGGGGAGGGGGCTTGGGATGGAACTTCCACCCAAGCAATTACATTAATATATTAACAGCTAAGCTATAGAAACTCAATTTTGAATGACTTAGAGAAACTACATAAACTTTCCTAATGATTTAAATCACTTTATGTGTTAACAAACGAAGGAAACAGAAGTATACCCCAGATTATGTGGCTTTATTACATAGAAAGTGCATATATACATATATATACATATATATATGGTAAAGAATGCATATGTATTTGTGTGCAGAGAGAAATAAAATATTCAATTGGCACCTTTATTATTGTAAGAGTTTTTTCTAGCATTTAAAGATGATTATATATTCTAAAACAGTTCTTCCGGTGATGTACAGTGTGATTAAATTATAATACCATTTAGTATAATTTTTAAATTTATAATGGTTTGGGGGCATATGTATAATTTATATAAGTTTACAAAGAAAAATAGAATTTTATTCAATATAAAACATATACATAGTATATAGATAAAGTTATGACTAAGTAATAAAAAGTGGTTCTTCTGAGCACTGCGACATCCTTAACACTGTTTATAAGAAGAAATGACCCCTTGAAAATCATGTCTCCCCTACTGGTCCTGGCAACTAGGCCAGACTTCAGAGAAACCTGGGCTGTGTGTTTTGCTGGGAGTCAAGGCATCCCCAGCCTGAAAAGGGAAGTGGTGAAGTTCCTTGCTTTCTGCTCCCTCCCTCACATTCCCTCTCCCCTCTCCCCACCCCAACCATCACCCAAACCTGTGATTAGGTGCTGGGTTGTGCTTGGGGGAGTGATTGTTGGCAGAGAGTTGCAACTGAAAACCCAGAAGGCCCCCGGGTAAATCCTTCAGCACCCCAGTTCCCCCAAACACACACACACACACACACACACACACACACACACACACACACACTTTTCCTCCTGCAGCTCCTGAGCCACTGCCCACTCTCTCTTAGCCCCAAGGCAGGTCAAGGGTTGGAGTTTTTCCACCCACACACATTTTGGTCATAATCTCCCGAATTTCTTTCTAGTCTTTTAGTTCCAGAACCCCCCTCAACTGTCGTATAGTTAAAGGAGGTGGCAAACAGCTCACTTTTCCTATGACACTCCCAAGGTCCCACGGGCACAGTAAGTGATCTCACAGTCTGATGGATGTCAGCAATCCTAGGGGTCAGCCAGAGACCCAGGAAGAGTCATAGGCAAGGCAGGTATTGCTAGTTTTGCAGTCCCTGTAGAAGATAACTTTTGAGAGTACACAGGGGGAGTCAAGTTGAGAGACGTTCTTAAAATGGAGAACCGGGGAACTTGATTTCCTGGTAGCTGCATTCCTCAACTGGCTTTTAACCATACAGGCATTCAGGGCAGGGGAGGGTTTTTATTTTGCGTGTAGGGAGTCTGTAGGGAAAGCATTCTTGGCCCTCATTCCTGTTTGCCAGGATCAGATTACTTTTTACAGATTGGAGCTGGCTGGCAGGAGGCGGCCACGGGTGAGGAGGGTGGGGGNGGGTTAGTTTAAAATCTTTTATGTGTGTACACCTTGTGTGGTTGGGTGTGGAAAGCAGGAAAAGGGGGGTTTCCAAGTCGAGTGAAATTCCCATCCTATGGCTATTACCATGCCTGTAGGCTTGGTAGGTTTTACAGGTTAGGTAGTCATCAAAAAAATAGCTTCAAAACACAATAGAGTTCCCCCTCCTCTCCCTGCCTCCTTCTCCTACTCTCCCTCCTCCCCTTGCTCTCCACCTCTCTCATTCTTCTCTGCTTTTTCTGCTTCCAAACAAACACCTTCTTCCAAGCTGAAGTTGGGCTGGTCTCCCTAGGAGCAGCAGCCACAACAATCCCGCAGTTCAAAGTTAAGCAGCAATTACACAACTTCCAGCAACTCTCTCAGCCGGCTGCTAATGAGCTGAAAGCCAGGAACATCTGAGGAGGTGAAAAGGAAGAGTCCAGCCCTCCTCCTTTCACCTGAGGGACCCAGGCACCCCTCCCCAGGCCCAGATCACTTTTCCATAAGGACTGTTTTCTTTGCTTGCCTTGCTGGACAGACCATGGCTCCCTTTGGAAGAAACTTATTGAAGACGCGACATAAGAACAGGTAAGAAATGTTTGTTTCTCTCTCTCTCTCTCTCTCTCTCTCTCTCTCTCTCTCTCTCCCTCTGTGTTGGGACTCAGTTTCCTAAGTGTGAAAATATGCTTCTTTGCACTTCGATTCCGATGAAAACTGTTTTGAAAGCACAAAGCCCGGAGGAGACAGCTCTAGAATGAAGAGCCAGCTCTTCAGAATCTATGTTCTGTATTGATGATGGCAATGATACTCACAAGGATCATGGGAAATCATGACCGATTTTTAACTCTCTTTTCCCTTTATAGCAATCTGAGTTCACTACAGACACCAACATTTTCTCTTTATTTTGTCCTGAACTTTGCGGGAGAGAAGAATAACAAGATATAATTTGTTTAAACACGGGTTTAGAATTTTCACTTTTTGAAAAAACTTCAGACTTTGATAAGATGTAAGGAGAATTTCCAGCCACTTGTTAGGGGTAAAAAGCACAACGCTGATATAGTCTGGAAACAATGCTTTAGTTTTCCCGAGAGTGGGGCATTCCTAAGGTCTGGAAAGTTCCCAAGTGAAAACATTCCCTTGAGGAGAATTTTATGAACTTTAGGTGGCTTAGGCATTCAAAGAGGAGTCAAGCAGCTGAGTGCTTCAGATCTTCACGATTTGACACTTTACACTTTACCTTGACTTAGTACATCAAGTCAGAATTAACTGTGGTTTAAATACATACATATACTTAAACCGTAGATGAGAGGGGATAGGGAGAGCGAGGAATTGAATTTGAGATAATGGGATAATAGCCATATTTATATTTCAGTACTATAAACTATTTGATTTATGTCTCAAATATTACATTTTTATATAAACATCACAAGGATAATTTTTGAAGGCTTTATATATCTTATTTCTTTTGGCGCAGGGGCTTTCCAAACCAGTCTCCTGTCCATTATGCCTGTTTGCGCTTGTCATAATTTGCTTAGCGTAAATTTAAACGGATACAATTACAAGGTAGGAAATGATATAATTATTTTAAAGCGTCTGCGTGAAAACATAGTGATACAACTTTAAAGTAATTCTTCATACTTTATTTCGAACTCAGATATCTACTTCTCATACACTGTTTTTAACCCTTTCTAAATATATCAATGGCTTAGTTGACTAAATTTCTTTGAGAAACTAAAAGGGCATTATTTGGTACTCTGAAACTTTCTAAAGCACTTTTATTTGCTAATAACTCGATACTTTATGCTAAATGTGGTATTTGTGAATTAAGTATGTTTTCTAAAATGTTAAGGTAAGATGATAACAGCATATTTTAAAAGCTAGCGATGCATGTTAAACTAGATTTGTACATTAAAAGTGGCAAAAGTATATACAAATACCCCAGAAAACCCACCCCAGCTGTTCACCTCCAATTCTGCTGTTTCAAAGGGAATTTGTATAGTGCCACTACTATAGCATTTTTGCATTTCTTAGATCACCATGAGATTGTTTTAAAAAGTATTCTGGAAAGGCTTAGCATTCTAGCAAACAAGTTGTGCTCCTGGCAATCAAGTTTTCTCTTCAGAACCATTGTTTGTGGTGAAGCTTTCCTTGAAGCAATTCAAGAATGCCATCACTGATCACTGGCATGCCATCTAACAGTGCCCTGAGCCCTGGAGTGCTCTCCTGCGGTCCCTTATCAACCTGCATAGTCCATTTTCACCTTGTGGCTTTTGTGACTGCACCTTCTGCTCTACCCATAAAATTAGCGGCCATTCAAGGAACATACAGGAATAACTTTAGCATGATATTTCAAATGCAAAATTGTGATCAAGAGGTAAGAACGACAGAAAAACAGGAAGTTTACCAGCGTTTCATGTTTCTCTGAGAGAGCACGTGTTGCTAAGAGTCATGATTTATTATGACCTCCATTTGAGGGTGTGAGCAGAGGTGGTAATGGGGAGGATGTGTGTAAGCTACTCTGGTAGGACTGGGTTGCTTCCTTTTGTAGATTTTTTTTTGGCCTGGAGAGAGAGAGAGAGAGAGAGAGAGAGAGAGAGAGAGAACACAGCCACAGCTGAGGACAATAACATAAAAATATGAGTAAATATGAGTGTTCGAAACTGAGAACTCAGTAAGCATTGAAATAGAATAATATAATGTGGCAATTTATATGAGGTCTTGTTAATGGCGTTTGTCTGTTCAGCACCTCAAGATTAAACAACAGATGAAAAAGAGTTTCAGGGTTCAGTTCATCTGTTTCATTGACCAGGATCAATGTGGTTTAGACAACCCCATTTCATCAGCAAAACAAGAAGTCTTTCCACTAAATAATGAGTCAGTCAGCTGCTTAGTAGGGAATGTGATTGGTAATATTTGTTTTATAAGAACTGATTCATTGAAATATATTCTATTATATTTGTGGGTAAATGAATATGTGTATGTACAATTTGTCAAGCAGAAGGATGAATTTGAGTAGCACATTTGTGTGTCATATGATCTCTAACTATTATTGGAGTTTACTATTACACAATTTTGACCAAGTTCACATATTAATTTTAATTTTTACATATCTTGTTGCTTTTTCTTCACTGTCAGGGTGGTGTTAAATCAACCAAGACTGGCTGATATGAGCTAGGCCTGGAACAGCTCAGAATAAATACATATCCGAGAGTTTCAGACATAAACATAATGTAAAGCTGCAAAGGACGAGGCATAATAACATTTAACTAAAGACCTGTGGAGTGAGGAGGGTGGAGTCATATCTGTCTAGACACCATTATGTGCTCAGGCCTGGGAGAGTGCCTGGCATGTTGTAGACCTGTAATACAGCTGTTTGTTTAGTTTTGTGTACTAAGTTATAATTTCTCCTCAACCCAGAAAGACTGTCATTACTTTATTCCTTATTCGTCATATGATGCAAGCCAGAGTTGCTAAAAACTCAATATTCAAGAGAAACCAAATGACACTCAATACTATCAAAACCACGACGAGACAGCCAAATTATTTTATAGATTCAGACCCAAAGCTATTCCTCTTCTACCAGATAACTCATCACAAGTGGAAAGAAACCTTTCATTAAAGCGTTTGGCAAGTTTTCTTTAGAAAATTCAAAAGTACTACAAGGCAACGAACATTTCGGGCTTTTAACTCTAACCTTTCATGTAAACGGAAGAGAACCAATCTAAAAGATTTAATGATTATAATTATCATTAATCTGCTCAAATGTTCTAATTGTATATTTAATTAGAAGAGTACCATTTTCAAAGGATCTCGTGTTCTCAGGGAATGGATTGTTTATTGTGATTCCAAAATAAAGTCTTATTAGCAAAATGACCGGATCCTGGGTATTGTTGCACATTTTGCTAATAAGACTTTTGTTCAATGTGACAAAAAAATAATAGAAAATTGAGATTGCTCTTTCTTTCTCTTTCTTTCTTTCTTTTTTCTTTCACTCTTTCTTCCTTTTTTCTTTTTCTTTTTTTTTTCCCAGTAACAAACCATTCAGGTTTCTAAGTTGTATGCTAATGGTTACTAGGCAACCATATTTTTTCTCACATAAAAGGTAAGGAATAAATCACAAAACACTGATCCATTTGATATTCTTATGAACTTTCAGTGATTAAACTTAGATCTTTTAAAATGTATTTAGCTATTCATAGAGACTACATTTGTGACTATGATAGTGTTTGTATTGGTTTATGCCTTCAACTCAGTATTTTTTCATAAATTAATATATTTTACTATTAATTTAGAACATTCATAAAAGTTTGAAGAACTACTGACACTTCCAGGTTAAATTGTGAGGTTTAATAAGGAAACATAACTCTTTTGCTTTCCTTAAAACAGCCTCACTGTGCTTCAGTGCCACAAGGGCCTTCAACTTATGACCCTCCTACCTCTGCTTCCTGAGAGTTGAAGTAATAAGCATATGCCATCCAACCTTGTACAAGACATTATTTCTTTTTGTATTAATTAATAACATTCAGGGAAATGGTATTGGTTGTAACTTTTGCCAATTTTTACCTCCATTTGAGGGTGTCAGTCTGTCATGAGCTATACAGACAGCTTTTTTTTTTGTGTGTGTGTGTGTGTGTGTGTGTGTACATCCTAAATTATAGGGTCCCAGAAAATGTGCCTGTAATGAATATATTTGAAACAGTACAGCTCCTCACATTTAAATAATTTTAAAGCATTGACATTCATGTTAGTGTTGAGTGGTTACAATTTACCTGGCTGTATTTTATTTTATTTTTTAATAAGCACACGTATCATAAATAAACTGTTAACTATTTCATCAAAAGGAAGAATTTGGTATTATGGTTAAAGTCAAAGATTTTGGCAAGAAGACTGTCTCCTTTCTGTAATTAGAAGTGGAAAATATCAGGTACTATTTTCTGTAACTTCAAATGGAGATTCAAACTGGTCACAATCTTAATTTGAGAAATGCCAGATTTTTTGAGTTTGTAAATCGTTGCCATCCTCTTAGTTTCTGAAAAGACTTCTCTTGATGATACCTGGGACCTTATGCGGTTGTCAGTTGGCAGCAGACAACCCATTAGGAACAATGACTGGAATGCTTTATCCCTGGCAAGAATAACTCCAGAGCATTGGCAGGAGTGAAACTGAGCTCCAGGTTAAAACTTGAATTGCTTGGGGGAGGGGGAGGGAAAGGTCAAATTAGCCAGCTTAGCATTTACTGTGTAATATTTTGCAGTAGGCATCATACCAACAAGTGGCACACGTCAGTGAGGGCACCTCTTGAACAAAAACTGTTTTGAAACAAGTTAAACAATTTATAACTGGATAACAATTTAATTTAGAAAACGTCTTGATCAGTTTGACTGGTTAACAGAGCATTTTAAATGTATTTGATGTACAGTTATAGAGGAGCTAATAACGGCTCTGAGCATTCACAGAAGTCAACTCTATTATATATATTATATATATATATATAATTATACATTGAAAAACATTGACATATGGGTTATGAATTTTCCTCTTCTGGGTACATATGGGCTTATGGCCTTGACAAGGCATCTGTCTTTAGCATATTCATCTTCTAAAATGAGCCCTAATAATAACAGTACTTCAAACATGGCAAAGGAAAAAGTCTAGCACGTTTCCGTCTTCCACTGCTCTTTAGGCATTTTCTACTTAAGGTGGTTTTGGCTTGCTTGTGTTGGTCTTTCATGTTAGTTTTGTCTCATTTTGTTTTGCTTTGAGAAAATTCTTCTGTATGTATAATTACTTCTCTCATACTTAGATTATAATTATGGCATTTCTCCCTTTCCTTTCCTCCCCTCAAACCTTCCCATATACCCCTCATCGCTCTCTTTCAATTCCATGGCCTTTTAAAAATTAATTGTTTTTGCATACATATATGTATATGCATATATATCTCTAAACACCTAAATACAACTTATTCAATGTATCCAATTCTACTTGTATGTATGTTTCACAGCTGACTGTTTGGTATTTGATAACCAACCAGTGTGTTCTCTTCAGGAAACTTTCTGACTTGCAATCAATTCTTAGTTGTGTAGTGCTGAGGTCTGTGAACTGTACACTGTATCATACCTATTGCCACCCTTATTGAACTCACACCTCGGTACTCTTACTAGTGAGACTTTATGGGTGCCATTTCTGATGTTCCTAGGACACACATCTCACAGCAAACTCCCGGATTTTCTTTCTCTTACAATCTCATCACCTTTACTCTGCATTGATCCCTGAGCCTTAAGTGCAGGAGTTGTACTGTACATATCTCCCCTGGGACTGGGCTCCGTAACTCTGCATTCGGTTCCATTGTGGCTTTCTGCAACAGTCTCCATCTTTCGCAGAGAGAAGTTTATTTGACGAGGACTACAATTATCTGTGGGTTTAAAGGCAAATGTTTAGAGTGTAGTTAGGGATTATGCTGTTGTACTAAAGTGGCAGTTTTAGGTTCTTCTCCAAGATTCATAATTTCATTAGCCCTAGGTAGTTGGCTAGGTTTCCATTACCTGGCCTGGTACCAAAACCAAACTAAAAAGGGCTGACACTCTGGTGATGTTCATGCCTTCACTTGTGTATTTTTAATGCAACTATATGTGTACATAAATGAAGTTCGGTGGTTCTCAGTAAACAGGCCCTGTAGATTTTAATGCTTTATAAGATCATTCCTCCTTCTTTTGAGACCAAAGAGAAATATGGCTGGAAACTTTGTGTTCTCCCAAATAAAAGACATGTTATGTTAGACTATTATAGTGTATAAGACAAAGAGCAAGTGTTCAAAATACACAGGAAATGTATTTTGGCTATGAGTGATTCTGTATTCACACAGACTTTAGGATACAGCCCAACTATGTCCGTAGTAGCCATGCGTGCCAAGGGGTAAACAATCAAAAATTCTTACACAAAGACAACAACAATAATAACATGCAAGAACAAATCTAAAATTTGCAATACCTGCTCGCATATGTATGTGAAGGTGTTCTTATTTAAAATGATGTGTAGGCATCAAATAATAAATTACTAAATTCATTCGATGACTGCAAACGTGACATTTTTGCTGAATTAGCAGCAAGTTGCTTCACCCTTGCTAGCATTTCTTGTAACAACTCATTTTCTGTTGAGGATCTTTCTGAGACACTGAATAAATGAACTCACAATTCACTTAATATTTAATACTGTTGAAAGCAGTAATTATCCAGACTCTACAGATGAGGCATCTAAAACACTGAACCTTGCAGCATTCAATAAGTGGTAAAATGTTTTATTATTATTATTATTATTATTATCATTATTATTTTTATTGCCCTACAGGACTGCTGTGTAATGTCTAGAATCCTTGGGATATAATTTTCTCATCTTAAAAACAGAATTAATTCTAAGCCAACAGATTTGTGAATTAGACATCCAGGAAAGACTTGCCACAGCTCTAGAATATAATAAAAGGTCAATAGTTATTCTAAATGCTAATTTTATGAAAATTTAAAACACATAAATATAGTGTATTTGGCACTATGAATTTCTAACACTCACTTATTTAGAATTTCTGCAAGAAAACTGGTCTCCTTATCATTCCTTAGATTGTGGATTATTGAACATAAATAGAAGTGTCTACAAATACTGTCTTTTGGCGATAATGAAAGTACTTGAATTCTAACAGTATTTTAATCCCAAATTAATTTGGAATATATATTAAATATATATCATAGCATGGTTTTTATTTATTATTTAATTATGTGTATGTATCTGTAACTGTGTATTGGTGTCTACATTTAAATATGGGTACCCATGGAGCCGAAACAGGGTGTGGGATCCACTGGAGCTAGGGATTACAGTTGCTTTTGATCAGTAGAAAATAATGGGTTCTGGGAAACAAACTCAGGAATCATTGGTGATTGACTCTCACTATAAGCACATGGGAGAGGAGTGGATGGAAGTGAAGAAAATAAAGAAGCAGCATCACAATTAAGTATCATTTATTAACCTCCCACTGTGACAGGCCTGTGCAAGAGAAGGGAACGCAGTAAGATGTGCAGAAAGATGTGGGATGGGGCTGAATCACACAGGCGTAATACTGAGTCAGTACCATCAAGACAGAAGAACCTAAGGACTGCACAGCAATGTGGATTGTTTACCAAGAATCCATAACTATGGTAGTTGTGGTGGTTGAAAACGTTTTGCCACTGAGTTTACAATGGATATGTTTAGGAAATAACTGAATGTTTCTATGACCTTGCTCCTCTTAATCTACTGTAGTTGACCTCAAAAAATTCTAATAATTTTGTTAGATCTATCAGTGTATTGAATTATACGGTTGAGCTGTTTTAGCTCTTAAATTTTAGTCAATATCTTTGTGAGTAGCTGCCCAGCTTTTGAAAGCTTTCTTGCCCTCGTCTATGCTATACAATTAGTACATGCTGCATGTGAACTCTACTTATGTACTTATGATGTATGTTTGCTATTCTCAACCAGTAAGGCAGGTATTTTATAGAGTCTTAAATGCCTTTAAATTATTCTGGTGTGTATCTGTTCTGATCTCTTTCAGCTCCACTGGAATTTCCTGCCATTGTGGTTAGCTGAAGGAAGAAGGCAATGTCTTTGAGAGATCATAATCTCCCACAGAAGGGCCTGTGGGGTAGCTATTTTTTTTTTTGTAAGCTCTGCCAATAAGACCTCAGATTTTTCTAGAAGCTAGAGCCGATGCCATCGAAAAGCTATGGTCATTTCCATGGGGGTAAACATCTAATAAATCCATTCCTACACGAAGAAAAGAAGCTCAATTAAGAAATAGCTCTTTGGAAGCTGCAGATTCTTGATATTTCATTGTCACTCACTGTGCTGGAACTTGACAACACCCTTTTAGGAGGCTACCAAGTATTGGCAGTTATTTCTTTACTTCTAGCCACTACTGACAGAGAAAGGTCAAAGGAAGTCCTTTCTTGGAACTGTTAAAAATACACTCGAGACTTAGCAACATGATCATCTTAGCGCTATTGGTTGTATTTTAAAATGGATAAAATCAGATTTTAGATAACGAAATGAGTGAAGACATACAATAAAATGTTTTACACAGTCTCTCCCAATTGCACTATTATGTAAGGTTTTAATGTATTTTGCCAACTGAAAAGAAAACATTCATGAGTTACCCCTTTCTCTCTCTCTCTCCCCATACACATATTTTATTCACTATATATGTCTACTATTTGAATATATCATACACTATTCTTTTGTTATATATATAAATATATATGTATACTTGTTATGATTCAAGGTGCTGATTAGTGGTTTAAAAGGTCTTGAAATATTATGTGAGCCCAAATTTGGTTGACTTATATAGTATTAGTGATAAGTCCTATACAGATGATGGCTTTTAAGGAACTGAATAATTAATAAACAAATAAGACCTATCTAAATGCTGAAAGTGTGGGCAATTACAATTGTCATTTAAAAAAATCATCCATCCAACAATAAATGTGTATCTTATCTTGAAATATATATTATACCATATGTTATTTAGTTGCTAAGAAGAAAGTAGTCAAAGTTCCCCTGTTGCCTAATATATAAGTATGGTATTAAAACAGCACTATAAAACAGTAAATTAATAAGAAATTTCAGATAGTTGTTATTGCCATAAAGAATGAATAAAGCATGTCATATTGAAGAATGTATAATGGTTTGTAAAGAGGCTTTTAAATCAAGGGTTAAACTGAAAAAAAGATTAAGGTATGTAAGGAGCTGGGAAGACCATTTCAGGCATATAAAATAGCATATATCTTGTCTTCATCATGGAAAAGGGCTTTGTGTTGCAGATCACATATGACTGTATTAGAAAAGTAAGAGTAAGGGAAATATAGTCTCCCTTGTGTTTTTGAAAGACCAATATGTCTACTATATGAAGTGATAATTGTGGTCCATGAAGAGAGGATGCAAGTGGTACAGGAGAAAGCCAGCTGCAATAGTCTAGTCAAAAGTCATTACGAGTGAAGTTACAGTAGAACAGCAAGAGAAGTGGAAAGACTGAAGACGTTTGAAAGTGTTTAATGTGTGAAGGGATTTTTGGAACATGGATAATTAAGAAATTTCAAATTGCTTAACTGTAAGTGGTTGTGCCAATAGAAAATATGTATGGAAAAACAGGTGTTGAAGGTGTGTGGGGAATTAATGATTCTTGAGTGCTTTGTTGAGTTTCACATGCCGACTCAGTACTCAAGGGGAGGTGCTTAAGGTGAGATTGATGTCTAATGGTCAGGACAGGAAATGTAGGTAGAAGAGTTTCTTCAGTGATAGAGGTTTACCTTGGTGTTAGATAGCAAAGGCAACATTAAACTTTAAATGAGATATAAGACTTGACTTAAAAAATGGAAAAAAGAGCATCACAGGTTAAAAAAGACAAAGAGAGAAAAGTGAGATGCTTGGTATTGCTTCATTTCGTTTTCAGAACACTAATGGTTTACTTCATTTCATGGTAGAAATCCCTAACGATCTGTGATTAATCTGGAGACATAAGGTTGAAGGCACCTTGGAAAGATGTATAGGCCAATGAGAGGAGAGATTATTAAACAGACCTCTTCGTAGGAGAGTAAAGAGTTCCGTCAGAGTCACCATTGGGGATAGAATTTATAAGAATTCAAGTTCAGTGACCAGGGCAGTGTCAGGATGGAAGAGAGAATCCATGAGGACAACAGTTTTGGTTCTGAGTCACTGAGGACCTAGGTGTGTCATGGTGAAGAACAGGAAGAAAGTAGCTTAGGACAAATTTAAGGGAGGGAAGATCAAGGGGAAGAGTGAAAACACAAGGTGCCATTTAAATGTTTCCAAACATTCTGCCTACGGACACCTGGTGTTTGGACATAAGCACCTTGGGAGGGACCCTGATAGCCTCCATTCATCTTGCCTATACCGCCACAGTTCTGCCTTCATGTGGGCATGATTTATATGGGTCATCGTGCTTCTGGAGTAGGGCTTTATAGAACGTATGCACTGGTTTCCAGCCAAGAATTCCAGGCTGACTAGTCTAGTGATAATCCCACACAGTGCACATGGGTCAATCATCTTTAAGTGAAAGAGAGAAAGAGAAACAGAGGCAGAGAGAAAGAGAGGGGGGACAGACAGAGATTTAATTCCTACCATACAAGATTTCCAGATGTCAAAGAGGAAAGGTTGAGTACAAGACCATATGGGAAGCAAATTCAAATTAACCATGGCAGAATATGCTGTTACTGAGTATCCACTAGATTCTGCAGAACCATGAAGAATGGGTGTCTATTTCTATTTGGGATTGTGTGAGTCGGGTTTTTATTAAAACAAAAATTTTCTAGAGGATAATTTCAGAGAATTTCCCAGAGGAAACCACATTGGGGGCAGAGTGTTATTCAGCTGGGGGAAAAAGGGGGGTGTTTTGATGTTTTGTGACAAAACATGTGTGTGTGTGTGTGTACATGTATGTATCAGGGTCAGTTCATTCTGTTTGAGAAGTCATTATATTAATAATAGAGGTCAGCAAGTAATTAGGAATTAATGTACATGTAAGGAATTGTTTTGCTATGATGTGGAGACAGATCAGGATAACTAGTTAAAAGGTTGAAACATCAGTTATCTGCTCCTATGATTTGCATGTCTATTTATTAATGTGGAGATTTTAAGAATTTAATTATATTATATATAATATAATGATATACTCATTTTTGTAGCCACATTCCCTATAACTTTTCTTGATTATTATCTCTTCTTAAATTCTTCCTGTCTTCTGTCTCTTTTTCTTCAATTCCTTTCTATTACCTGACACATTACCACTTCTACCATTTAATGACATCCTCACCTCAATTATATTTCTTACACAAATCCAAACTGCAAACTATAATCACTTTCTCTGCTTCATCACTTTCCATGATGAACTCTTTAACTCAACACAAAGTGTCTTCCCCCAGCTCATTCCAGAAGGGACAACTCTCTTCTCCTTATCAGGTGACTTCTAATTGCCAAAGTCAGTAGCCAGTCCAAGAACTCACACGACTCTGCCTTTCATAACGGGTTGTGACTTCTTCAAGCTGTCCTGAAGCCCTCTCATTCTTGGCTTCTAGGACACCGTTGTTACATAGTCTTTCTTCTATTTTTTTTCATGCTGATGTCAGGTTTCCCATAGGCCTTGTGTAGTGTACACTTGGAGCATGAAATCCATATAGCCACCAACTCTTTATAGCTCCTTTCAAAAAGAAAAGATTTATGTTACTTCACTTCTTCAGTAGGTCTTGCTATGGCTCAAAGAGAGAGAGACAGACAGAGAAAGAGAGACACACAGAGAGAGGCAGAAAGAGAAAGACAGAGAACGAAAGAAAGAAACAGAAACAATGAAAGAAAAAACAGAGAAAGAAAGGAGCAATGTGATAAAAAGATATTCTGTGGAGGTACATGGAGGCTTTCAACCTCTACTCTCTTCCTTTGGAATGTTTCCTGAGATTATTTGATGACAAACCTGCCATGATGTACTGTGATGAGCAGAACCACACAGGCATGGACTGCTTCACGCTACTGCCCTTAGGAAGAACTTGCTACTTTGAAAGCATAATCAGTTATTGGTTGGGGTTCTCAAAAGAAACTGATGAAGAAAGCTCAAATACCTACAGCCCTCAGTAAAGACAACATTCTGGTTGGGTACTTTTCCTACAGTCAACATGTTCTGTTGGTATGAAATAATTTTCCCTATAATACAAATCAATAAGGAAACTTTACTTTCCAGGTAGAGACAGAGTTAACACTGGGAAGTACACACTGGAATGGATAAAGAGATTTAACATTTTCTCAGGGCTTTGTCTGGTAAATACTAATGTTAAATATTTACATTTTGATTAAAATCAATTTCCGGAATCTAAACACTGAGCTCAGTTTACTTACCCTCCAGTAGTCTTCGATGCACATTCTTCATACACTCCATTCCCTTTCCCTGTGTATGGGGATCATGTTCCAAATCTACACTGCCACAGCCGAATGTCAAGGGCTCTCTTCTGCCTGACTCGCTTATAGTTTCCCTCAAAACTTAAATGGACATTACTGGAGCATAAAACTAGTAAGTGTTCACACAGGCATGTGTCAAATGGACTGTTCAGAGCCATCTTCTTTGCATTTATCTCCATTAATATTTTGCTCTCCTGTCTTGTCTGTAGAAACTTAAGTTTTCTGCAGAACTCTAATTATATAAGTATTTTAATCAAAATACTAATGATATATGTGTAGAGGAGGTTTTGTAGGGTTTATGCTTCATTTCAAAAACCACTGATTCATATTTTCTCTGTGACCTCAGGAAGGATATGGGTTACTTAACGGGGAAGGGTCAGTGTTTGTCTCTTACAATTGGCAGGGCTTTACTCCGAGTTGCTGTAGCTAGCATTTGCTTCACACTGAGTCTAATTAGCCCAAAAGAGATTGTGGGTCAGAGTTGACTTGCTTGTTGTGTTGATTAATTTGAACTTTTATCATATTCCATTTTGTGACTTTGTAGATGGGTGAGTTTACTTTTAAACAGTCAATAAAAATCATTTATAATGATTTCTAAGGCACGTATAGCATATTTGCTTACCTTAAAACAACTGGCCTTGGAAGCGCATGCTTTCATCCCAACACTCTGAACATAGGTAACATGGAATAATGTCTGTGAGTTTTGGGCTAACTTTGTCTACGAAGTGAGTTGACCAGCTGGTCCTACACAGTGAACTTCTGTCTCAAAAGAAAAAATAAAATAAAACAAGTAAGCAAGAAGAAAAGAAGGGTGGGAGGAAAGAAATAAAATTAACAGCCCAATATAACTCTTAAATACTGGGAAGAATGGGGAATGTATCTGGTTCTACACCATATTAAAAATAAATTCAACACTTTCTAAAACATACAAAGGCCTGCAGTTCACTTCAGGAGTGTTACTCAACAGGTTAATGTTTTAAAATTAGCAAACCATCAGCATATTCTATAACATCAGACTAAAATCATGTCATTTTCATACAAAATATCAAGGTTTATCTTAATTTCTTATTAAATACTCAGTGAAAAGGCAAATGTCATGGTTCATTTTTTGTAGTAAAGAAGGTAGCTGAATTTGTGTACTGAAAGTGTTTTGTGCAGATCCTGAATTTCTGAGTTGTGCCTAGAATACCAAATAGTTTAGAAAGTATTAAAATGTGTGTTTTTCTTTTCCTGTGTTTACAGTTTCACTGTATCAGGTTACGTGCTCTTGGATTTCTAAAGTTAAGAATTTCCTTGTGTTTGTTCATGAGTCGGCAAAAGTTCTGTGGGAAGGGCTGGGTAATAAATGTCTTAGAGTTTGTGAGCCATCAGATCTCTCTCTGCTAATTAGCTTGGCCCTTGTAGAGTGGAGGAAACCAGAGAGAGGATGCAAATGAACAATCATGACTGTGTTTCAATAAACCTTTATGGACACTCATTTTTAGTCAGACAATATCCATGGGTTATAAGAGAATTTTTCTCCTTTTAGGAACTTAAAATATTTACAAGTTTAAGAAACACCTTAGCTCCTAGAATGATGTCTTTCCCTTTTAGATCCCAAGTCTAGCATAAGCAGTAGTTGTTTAAGATAAAGTACTGATTCATATGCAACAGAATACTCTGTTGTAAAGAAGAATTTGTATAAAAAGTCAATATGATGAGAAAATATTATTTTGAATAAAATAGTTTACTATGGAATGACTGTTCTTACTCCTCATTAAAATGGGCACAACAGTAGGACAACGTTACTTTGTGATGAGGATTAAATAAATAAAAATATGAAAATTATTTGGAAAGGTGCAGACAGAGCTCAAAATAAGCATCTGTTTAGTGTTATTATTATACAGTTGTTTGAGTAAAGCCATCACATAAGCGCAGAAAGGCAATGAGGAAATGGATATCTTTCCACAAAGCTTTTACTTCCCAGCTCTATGACAATTTCCTGAACAGAAAAGTCAACCTCTCATCTTTGTTTGTTATTGGAACAGTCTCAAGCTTCTGATGTCCCTGCCTCTGCTTCCTGAGTGCACGGTCGTCTCAGCACTCCAGCACATTCCTTAAAGTTTAACTAACAAATGAACGGAGATGCAAACTATAACTTATGCGCTCTGTTTCAAATGCATAGGCTATTTTGAGGTAATTATGAAAATGAAATGGTCTAATAGAATCACAAAGATATAACTTTTTAATTTTTTGCACATTTAATATTTGTCTTCATGAAGTTTTACTTCTTAGTTTCTATATTGGTGTCACGCCCTCTATGACAAACCTAACTGGTCTTATTGTGATCAAGCATACACGTTTCACTCATGAAATAATGATAAAGCTGGTAAAATGAGTCAGATAAACTAATCACAGTTTCAGGTTGACAATCCATAATGCTTGGGAAAAGTGCTATTGAGGTAGGAATTATAAACTTCTGGTCTGAAAGTAGCTGTGACATTTTAATGGCTCTTAGCATCCAAACTGATTATGTCATTCTCAATATTTTAAGCTTTTTACGTGAAATATATCTGGATTTACAGCATCAAAACCAATTTTTAACCTCTGGCATATATCTTAATTTAAGGAGCTTCTTCTTTATCCAAAGGAATTCATTGTTCTTGGTGCCAGTGGGATGGATCAGCAGTTAAGATGGTATACTGCTCTTGCAGAGGAACTTGAGCTTCATCGCTAGCACCTAAATCAGGCAGCTGACAGCTGCCTGTAACTCTAGTTCCAGGGTTTATTTCTGGATTCCTTAAAGAATTAAAAGTTTTGGTTAAAGCAGTATGTTTCTCCATAACTCCTTCTTTAGTTCTTTTCATAATATTCTTTCTGAATCTTGTCATATAGGCTTATTCTCTTGTATATTGATATATTATAATATGAAAGCTATAGACCTCTTTTCTCATGAGAATTAATAGCTGATTTGGGTGGAATAAGCAGAGAAAGGCCTGTTTGAAAAGATTTTGTAACTGTTATGGCCATTTGGTGTTTCATGCTTGAAGTAACTCAAAAATTATAAGTCACTAAAATCTGCAATTTGGGCTGGAGAAACGACCTGTTGGATAAAGTACTTATTTTACAAGTGTGGGGACCTGATTCCGGAGGCGCAGAACCCACATAGCAAGTGTGGCAGCCATTTGTCATCTCAGCATTCATGAGTCAGAGACTGAGATTCCCACAGTAGGCTAGGTAGGTTTTCCAGATCAATAAATATTGTGGAGAATACTTGGGGAACGCACCAAGAGATGTCAATTTCTGGCTTCCACATGCACACCCATGCAAATGGGTACATATGCATCTCCACAAATGCGGGTTCATACACATGCAACTTGGAAACATATGTACACATACTCACCAAACACATGTCAAAAATATTTCCTGCTCTTTGATTCCTAAAAGTTATTTTTTTCTAAAACATTCATTTTGTGTTTTTCAGAATATCAGTTATGTAACAGTAAATAACATATTCAACTCTGCATATTAGAGGCTTTTGCATTCATGAATTAAACCAACCACATATCTAAAGCATTACAAAAATAATTGCATTAGTCGTGAACATACACAGACTTCTTCATTCCCATTGTCATTATTCTCCACACAAGACAGTTTATCAAAATGCTTGCATGGCTTCTTTAAGATATAGATATTTTAGAATCATTGAAAGACTATGGTAGAAAGTGCAAGGAAGATGTGCCAATCTTGTACCACTTTACAGAGCGGCTAAAGTATCTCTGGGGTTTGCCATCTCTGCGCTATGAGGTCTGCAAAGCAAGAATTGTAGATCCTGAGAAGTGACTTTGTGTTGTAATGATTCTGTTTTTTTGATGTTTTAAAATCTATGAAGGCAATATTCACTTCCTTATGGAATGAGAATTTTGAGTAAAACCCATTTGTTTGCATTCTACTTTATATGCTACACTGTGACATTTTTTTACCCTAACCAAAAAGGCTGACAATAGAAAAATCAGAAACCCTCACTTCACACCCAACAGATAAAGGCAAAAATGAGTAGTAGCTGTTGATAGTGCAACTCGTGTGAACAATTATGTCAAGACAGTGTTAGGATCCAGGGAGGAGGAAGATGACTCAAAGGGTAAAGGCTTCTGCTCCGTGCTTGATATTTGAGTTTGATTTCTGGAACCTACGTGTTGGAAGAGGTGAACTAACTCTGGCACATTGTCCTCTGTCCTACAGATATGTAAGACGTTGTAAACACACAGACAGATAGAAACACACACACACAATTAAATGAATAAATAAGTAAGAATACTTTTACGTGATATCTTTTGATTAACAGAAAGAAAACAATGCTACATTTACATTCATTGTTGTTTTATTGCTGAGATGTTCCATGAAGGCTGTAGCTCATTGAGTTATCTGGTCCTGTTTAACATTCTTACCACTCAAATAGTAACAGGTGAGAAAAAAAAATCATCATTTCCTGCAGTTGTAGCTGGCTATTTCCATTTCATCCTATAAATGCCACAGGAATTTTATCTTGTCTTCCTCTTCACATAAATTTTGTGAGCTTGGAAATCCCCTTATCCATAATCTTGCTTGTTCACTCTGTCTAGGACAGGCTAGGGTTTTGGGGAAAGTGTGAGAGAGAAGCACAATGCTCACATTCCAATGACTCCTACCACAGACAGCCATCACCCAGGTGTCCTTGTTTATTCCCATACCTCTGTACCCACACATCTCCTTTCACCTTACAACCCACGCTCCATATTTACTAGCCCGGTGTTCTTTCCTAACCAAGAAGCTTTGAGAAGGTGTAAAACCAGGGTTTTCCATCGGCTAGCAGAGTTTTATTTTGAGTGTGTTTTGACAGCATCAAAATGCCAAAGTTATATTTCTTCCAGTCAGCTAAGGGTTAACAGAAAGTCTACTTGGGAAAGGTTGGCTACGGAATGGAAAGGGGAAGAAAGTTACGTTATGTTATATTTAATAGAGGGCTAACATTCATCAACATTTGTACTTGACTGTGTTATATTTAATAGAGGGCTAACATTCATCAACATTTGTACTTGACTGTGTGAGACTCATAATGTCACCTTTGTTTTTCTGCATTTTTTTCTGCTAGATTCCATAGGAAAGAAAACAAAAATGGGTAGAGGTGTAGCTTAGATAAATCGTGGAAGAAATGAGCCATTTAAACTAGGATTTCCTAAATACTTTCCACCCCAACTACTTTTTCCCACACAAATATTATATGGCCCAAATCTGTTAGTATTTTATATATTTGGAAAATTCAAATGCTTACTGGCTATAAAACATAAGCACATTTTGTTTAAAATATTATTTCCTATACATTGTCTATATTTAACTATTTATTAAAATATATGAAAATTTTCACATTAATCCTATGGATCTGTTTATTTGGCCTTAAAAATTAAAGTTAAACTATCAATTTTGGCACATGTCTTTAATCCCAGAACTCAGAAGAAAGATCTGAGTTTGAGGTCAGCCTGGTCTACAAAGGGAGTTCCTGGACAGACAGGCCAGTTACACAGAGAAACCCTGTCTTGAAAACAAAAACAAAAAAATAATTTAAAATAGAATTTTTTGGATATTTGCATAGGATGTGAATTATACCTTTCAGGTTTGATAGGCATTCAGTTATAAGTATCAATGCTGACAGTGCAGTTTCTCATAAACACATCATATGAAATAGTAGAAGTATGTTTATGAACTATTTCAGAAATTTTTGGAAAGTTCATCTTCGCCACAAGTCAAAATTCATGTAACTTTATGTGAAATTGAAGTCAGCAACTAGAAGAGGAAGATATGAGACTGAACATTCTACACTGCAAAGATATTAGTTTCTGATACATACTCAGGAATTTTGGTAGGAGCATATTAAAAAGTATGTTTTCATAATTGAATTATTGCATTTCTTTAAAAAGCGAAATGTATATCTAGCAATTGCTCATGTTGAATCTAAGCCATGTGCCTCTCTTAGCAACAGTTACTCTTCTGTGCAGGGTGCCAAGTAAGCTTGCATGTTCAGAACCAAGACTACAGTGAAACATCATAGAGCCAATGAATGCTATTCTAACTAATTTGGGGTGATTACACATTATTAAAACTTTCATTGTTGCCAATTTTTGAACCCTTGCATTCAGGTTCTTCAAGAATATGACTTTTGATTCACAATTGAAAATACTATGCTTTAAACAGTGGCATTGGCATTTTAGATGGGACAGTTCTTGCTGCAAGGGACCCTTTCATGAATTGTAGGATCTTGTGTTACTGGCCTCTACACAGTAGATGTCAATAGTGTGTGGCAACCGATGTGTAAACTAGTAATGTATTTCAACATTGACAGTGTGTTCTGAGATGTAATATGGTGTGGAAGATCATCAGACATCTGATGAATCTTTAGCTTAAAAATCAGTTACAGTAATTAGAAAGAAATAGACTGGCCTTTGGGAACCAGTCAGTACTAATTCACCCCCAATGCTCCTCAGATTACTATCTTTCATTAAGATTATCACAATTTCTAGAATAAATGTCAGTAGTATGAAACACCTCATAAAGTGTCTGTATTTCAAGCATAAAGACTTGTTCTACAGAGGTTCAAATGACAAAAAAGTTTCATTTCAAAGCAGTCCTGTGCATGATAGGTACATTGTATCCATATACTTTCCAGGCAGACCTAGGAAATGAAGAATTTTTATATAGAATCCACAGAACACTATTTCCAGAGTTCCAAATGTTGCTATTACATATAGATTGCATCATGGTGTTTCTATGCAATACTTGACTGACAAACATACTGTATAAAGTAATTACTCTTAGTCATTCCTACTGATTCTTATTGTTTTGAAATTTAGTTCTCTGTGAAGTAAACATCCCATCCTGTGGGAAAATTGTGGCTCTAAATTTAATTGTTAATGAGTGTTTAATGAGTGAATATTTTGTGTTCCTATTTGATGGCAGACATCACATAAAATACCTAACACTCAATATTGTGCATCCAAAAAAAAAAAACAAGAAAGCAAGAAAGAATCATATAACTATACTGAGAGGGATTCTCTTTACAAATAGTGCTAAGATACAAACACCAACTTGAAGTGAATCATCAGATGTAATGAGGAGGCCACTTGTTTGTCCTGGCCGCCTAGAACTGAAATCACACAGAAACAATATTAATTAAATCATTGCTTGGCCCATTAGCTCTAGCTTCTTATTGGCTGACTCTTACATCTTAATTTAACTCATTTCTATTAGTCTGTGTATCACCACGTGGCTGTGGCTTTCCAGCTAATATCCCATCCAGCTCCTGCAGAGCTACAAGGCTTCTCTCTGACTCTGTCTCCTTTATCCCAGCATGCAGCCCAGCTTTCCCCACCTAGTTCTGTTCTTCCCTGCTATGGGCTCAAAGCAGTTCCTTATTCATTAAACAACAAAAGCAACACATGGGCATCTCTATTCTACTGAGTCCTCTCCACCATGATTTACTTCACCAATTCCCAGACATAATGGAGCCACCTGACCATGGTTTGTACTTTCTTAAATCATGAGCCAACATAAATCCTTCCCCTCTTGGGTTCTTTCTTCAAGCATTCTGTCACAGCAATAGAGTCTGATTAATACTCGCCAAACCAGAAAGCAAAACCAACACAAAGTACATCTCAGAAGTGTTATGTATTTGCAAATTTTTATTTTCATATAGCAATGCCTTGTGAAATCAGTCTTGGATCTCAACCGCTATAATTGCATTCACTAGATAAGCATTGTTTGTTATGTTACATCACAAACCAGGTTATCATACTAAGTTTGTATTTTCAAACTTTTGTTATGTATATATTTGTAGATAACACAGCTTTTACCAGAAAGCACATTTCCAAACACTGGTGTGCTAGACCTGAACTCCAGCGTAAGCTAAATTAAGAAACAAGCCTTTATTTGTAATGTTTCAGAGTTAATATTTTTACCCATATCAGGGAACTAAATTTTGTACTATTCAAAGAACACAATTATTTATTAAGGAAATATTAAGAATTCTAATGTGGTTCAATGTTTGTGACTGTTTATTTTGACTCTGTTTTAATTTTGATTTTTTTTTAATTTTGGGAAATACTGAGGAGCATCATTTTTCCTCAGCAGTGAAGCATTTGAATATACTTGCTATATTAAGGAACCTAGTAGTAGATCTGTCACTGAGAGTGTGCGCATTCCAACCCAACACCTGTTTCCCATAGTGTGCCAGAGACAGTCTTGTAAGTCATTCCTGTCTTTGTATCTTGTACAGCTCCATAGAAAAGGTGATTAGGAAATATTTGTCAAGTGGGTCTATAGAAACTCAGAACAGTATCAGAAAATAACTCATTTTCAAAATCCTAAGCCAGCAGCAAAATACCCTTTAGACATGTCAAAACACACGCAAATCATGACAGATTTGTTACCTACATTCGGTAATGAGCGACCATCACATTTAAATGTGTTAGGTCAAGTTGCAGAAGTTTTAAAAATTGCTTTGTTTCAATAATGCCTTTAAAAATCTCCCCAAATATTTACTAATAGTTTACCCTAGAAAATGTATAAATGTTGGTTGGATGTTTGAAAGAAGATATTTAAAAAAAAAGCTTCAGAATCAATGGGATTATGAGATTACAGTAAGGTCCCTAGAACCAGTGAGATTATGGAATTATAATAAAGTCCTCAATTTCATATGTAATACAAAATAAATAATTTTTATTGCTCGTAATGACCATTATTGCAGCTTAATGGCAACAGCTAAAAGTTAGCAGCCTTTTGGGGTAGGGGAAATTCAGTGTGTAAGAATATGACCCTTTAAATATAGGAAACATCTCAAGTGGTGTAGGAGTTCGGCGAATCTTGGGGAATGGCCATGCACATCATTCTTACATTTCATAAAATGAGTTTCATAAAAGGAATGCATTCTCCGCTCCCTGCTTTCCGTTGTTATTCATACCTCTAATGTAGGGCTGAACAACCCACTACTGAAGACCAGAACAAAAAAGAGAACAGGGACAGCTTGTGTGTGTGTGTGTTTGTTTTGAATATACATGATTTGTCAGCTAATGGAGATGCCCAAAGTAGCCAAAAAATCACCACACTGTATCAGCTTAGAGACATGACTAATCTTTTGAAAGTGTCATGGATGTTAACATATTTCCACACTTTCTTTATGACTGCAAGTGAGAGAAGCCCTTCAGGACAAACTGGGGGCTTTGCAGTGGACACTGTGAGTTCATTGCTCTCAGAAGATAATGTTGCCATGATAAACGTCAATAATTTAGCACTTTTTAAAGTTTATTTAATCCACATGTCTAAAATATCCAACTTAAAAACTTGGAATATCAGGAGTGGTAGGGAAATGGGAGGAGGGGACGAGGTGGAAATTTTCAATTAAAAAAATTGGAATATCTGCATGCTTTTTATTCTTATTTTTGTAAATTGAGATTAATATCTGTTGCCCTTATAGAACTGTGACCATTAAATGATTTAACACACAGCTGATATGAGAAAAAAGGCCTGGAATATTTAAGTTCTTTTGATTTCATTGCTATAATTTCTATTGTTGTACTTTTAAAATTTGTTATTTTATTTGTTTTAGTGTGTGTGTTGAGATGTAGGTGTGTATACATGTGCCTGCGTCTGTATGTGTGTGGTATGTCTGTGTGTGTGGTGGGGGTACATGGCACTGTAGGCATGTGGAGGTGAAAGAACAATTTTTAAGAGTCAGTTCTGCACCTATCCCATGTACATTATGGGAATCGATCATTAAACTCAGATAAGCAGCCAGCCAATAATATGCATATTGAATAGACTTTTGCAAACCCTAAACATTTTTAAAAAATTAAATTTTGTGTTTGTTTAAATATTGTAGCCATTTCTACTATCAGTTAATGTTGATAATTAAGACAAAAACGAATGTATAAATTTTCATGAAAATTCACATAAATAACTTGTAATTAACAGAAATGCTGAATGAGTGACTGCTTTTAAAATTATCAAAGCTGATTAAACAACTCTTAACTACAAAGCATTAAAATATTTACAGTAATTTTTAGTATTGTATGTGCATGGCTAAGATGCATAAATGTATAGATTATTTACAGCTAATTTATACTGTATTGCCATAACACAGATAGTAATTGGTCAATTACTTCCTTTGAGAACACACTTGTTTTCATTTTGTTGTGTACTTTTTCTCTATGAGTAAGAATATAATTTTTTGATCTGAATTTATCACCATTTGCATCCACATACTTAGCCAATGAACTATAAACATAGTCAGAATATCATAATTTTAAAAATATATTTTTCAACATTAATTACTGAGTGAAAAGATTTTGCAAGAGATTTGTCAAAATCCGATATGGATTTCAGGTGATGATATAAATTCTACCTTCTGAAGTTGAATATTTCATTTTCCTAAGTCCTCTGCTAGGGAATGGTTTGATCTTTTATGGTTCTAGTGTCACTGATTTTCTTTCTCTCCATCTTAGATATAAATTGCTAAAGTGAGATGTATATTCCACATGAAATAAAATCCATAGAAGAGCATTAGTGAGTTTTGCTTCAAAAACATAAACATTGTACATTTTAAGTGCTGATTGAAAGGCTGACACTGTCTTTGGTAACTTCTTCATCGAGTATATGCTTCAGGATCATTACATAATGTGATGAATAATTTGCCTTAACTCACACAACAAATCTCTCATGGCATCATAAATCACATCAGAGTATAAATTGTATCACCGATTTGCTAGCGTTCTTTTGAAAAGAATTGTGAAACACACAGTCCGTGTGACTGACACTCACAATGGAAATGTGGTTTCAACAGTTCTCAAAAGTGACTATTAGCAGTTATACAGTCCCCTTACTTTTTAACTCAAGAAAACTTTTTATCATCCTCTTGATAAACACTTCTTTATATTTTAATGTACATTTGAATTCATGCAACAGTTTATTTCTGCCCTATATTTACAGTAACAAGGGAATGGATAATTTATATAACTATGGTGTTCAGAAATATAATCTTAAGGAAGTGACTAAGGTTGCATATTCTTGCATGTGCAAGGATAGGGAGTGGCTGCATATGGCCATGTGCCCTCTCCAGTCTTGCCACAGGATGCTCAATGATACTTTGGGATTTTTATCAGCAAGAAGACCTTATTAGATGAA
Source organism: Bramus lutescens (assembly GCA_001685075.1). Classification (NCBI taxonomy): domain Eukaryota; kingdom Metazoa; phylum Chordata; class Mammalia; order Rodentia; family Cricetidae; genus Bramus; species Bramus lutescens. Next base: position 399,988 of record LOEQ01000700.1, on the reverse strand, counting down.
GTCCCTAGGCTGTGCACATTTAGAAATGTAGGCCACAATAAACCTTTGTTCCCCTTTAGAAAGCAGTCTCTTTCAAGTATTTTGTTAGATAGTAATCAAAACCAAACTAATGCACCAGTCCCCTCAATAGCAAAAAGAGGATATGATATCAAATCTATGAGCATCCATATTCCAACTCCAATCACTTTCTAATATTTCTATGTCTAAAAAATAGTTCTTTAAACCATTATCTTTTCATCCTATCCCCAGCAGTCTTGTATAGGCCAGTGGGAGGTGGGCCTGGGTGAAGGACGCTGGTCATTTAGGGTAGGTGTTCAGGGCCATGATTCCTTCCTGTTAGAAATCTGTTTTGTGTATGTATCACATTATAAGCTGTTTTCTATTCCCTGTCTACCAGGTTCCCAGCTCCATGGTGTTCTTCCCAAGTATATGGAACCAAGCATTTGAGTGAAGCCTCTGAAACTGAGTGAATCCTTCCTTCCTTGAATGGTCTATGCAAGATACTTTAACATGGCAATGCAAAACCTGATACATGATAGCAATTTTGTAAAAGATTCCAGCATAAACGTCGCCTCTGTTTATCACTATTACCCCTATTAACATTTCTGCAGTGATGTCAACCATGCTTGCATAGAGTTGGCATAAGCACTTGCTCGATGAAAAAATGGCTGCATTGAATATAAAATCACAGAACTAGTTATTTTTGGCTCTACGAAATACCTAATCAGACCGTTCCTGCTTATATACTCTAACCTTAAGACTCCTGCATAAAGGGAAATGCCTCGTCTTTTATCTTCTTTTTTCATGTTCTCAGCCATTATTACCACTGTATCTGTTCTGCGAACATGCCAAGACTAATTTTAAAAGACTAAATAAAAAAGAAAACATTCCACATGTTTTCAGTGACAATTTACCCTTCTCATAACCAGCTAGAAAGGCAATTGGATAAAAATCCAAAAGCTTCGCATTCATATCTTAGAGTACATCTTCCTGTTCTGTAGTCACGATGTCAAATTATGTCCCTCATTAAAAGTAGAGGCAAGAAAAGGCATTAATGCTAAACCATCATTCTGAGTTTACACAGGTGATGACAGAACTATAATGCTCTTTGTTTTCCTTTTAGATCTCCAACCAAAGACATGGATTCCGAAGAGAAGGAAATTGTGGTTTGGGTTTGCCAGGAGGAAAAGATTGTCTGTGGATTAACTAAACGCACCACCTCCACCGATGTCATCCAGGCTTTGCTGGAGGAGCATGAAGCTACCTTTGGAGAGAAGCGGTTTCTGTTGGGCAAGGCCGGCGACTACTGCATCGTGGAGAAGTGGAGGGGCTCAGAGCGGGCCCTTCCTCCCCTGACGAGGATCCTGAAGTTGTGGAAGGCTTGGGGAGATGAGCAAGCCAATATGCAGTTTGTTTTGGTTAAAGCTGACGCCTTTCTCCCTGTTCCACTGTGGAGGACAGCTGAAACCAAACTTGTGCAAAACAGTGAAAAGCCATGGGAGCTCAGCCCGGCCAATTACATGAAAACTTTACCACCGGACAAACAAAAACGAATCGTCAGGAAAACCTTTCGGAAACTGGCGAAAATTAAGCAGGACACGGTTTCTCACGATCGAGACCACATGGAGACTTTAGTTCATCTAATTATTTCTCAGGATCACACCATTCACCAGCAAGTACAAAGAATGAAAGAGTTAGACATGGAAATTGAAAAATGTGAAGCTAAGATCCACCTGGACCGGGTAGGACATGATGGGGACAATTACGTTCAGGAGGCGTATTTAATGCCCAGGTTCAGAGAAAAGGAGCCAAAGCTAGATTTTCCACCTGAGGACAGCCAGGCTCCGATGGACCTGAACGACAGCGAGGGGGTGGTACAGCTGGAAGAACGATTGCAATACTACCGGGTGCTCATCGAAAAGCTCTCCGCGGAAATTGAGAGAGAGGTGAAGAGCTCAGGCATCGACGGAAGTGACGATACAGAGGGGGCAGCGGCCTGGGAACTCGAAAACTCTGATTTAGAGAACGTGAAGTGCGATTTGGAGAAGAGCATGAAAGCTGGTCTGAAAATCCACTCTCACTTGAGTGGCATCCAGAAAGAGATTAAATACAGTGACTCACTGCTTCAGATGAAAGCAAGGGAATACGAACTCCTGGCCAAGGAGTTCAGTTCGCTTCACCTTAGCAACAAAGATGGATGCCAGCTAAAAGAAAATAGAGGAAAGGAATCCGGCGCTCCCAGCGGCGGTGAGGAGATCCCTCCATTAACTCCGGGGGTGTTGAACATATACACAAATGACACAGATTCCGATACTGGCATCAGCTCCAACCACAGCCAGGACTCTGAAACGACTCTGGGCGATGTATTGCTGTTGTCAACATAACTCAGATGCCTTCTTTCTGACAATTAATCACGTTTTTGTATGTGATTGAACTAGAAACTCTGTTCCACATATGACTCTGTGAAAGTGTAAACCGTGCTAAAATATCCAGTGGCTAATAAAAAAAAAGCTAGTGAACATCGCTGTTCATTTACATATAGTGCTTCCAATCTGACTTAATTACAGTTTCAAGCAATGAACTGTGTATTAGGGATGCAGCGGATCTAGTCCCTAGTTACATAACACAGGAACAATGTAATGGGAATTGATTGATCGTTCCCTCGCATGAGACAGGAAGGACATGAACTTGAAAACAGTTCTCAACTTTGTTCATCAAACTATCCATGCTGCAACCTGACAACATCGTATCCTTAGAATGTTTAAAGTCTATAAAGTACAGGTCTGCTCTTATGGTGCATGTGTCATAGATGGATTAATTCAAATCTTGCTTTTTTCAATTGTCAGGTTGTAAAATGTATTCTGTGTGTGTGGGGGGGTGCGTGCGTGCGTGCGTGCGTGCGTGTGTGTGTGT
>LOEQ01000700.1:371545-383896 GCA_001685075.1 Bramus lutescens | reverse complement strand
CAATGAAAGCAACACATAGACAGATGACTCTCCTACATCAACATACCATGTATGTCTTTTTGGGTCTTGTTTACCTCAGTCAGGATGATTTTTTTTAATTTCATCCATTTGTTTGCAAATTTAATGATTTCATTGTTTTTAAAGCTGAGTAACACTCCATTGTGTGGATGGACTACATTTTCTTTTTGTATTCTTCAGTTGTGGGGCATCTAGGTTATTCCCAGTTTCTTGTTATTATTAATAATGCTGCTATGAACATAGTTCGTGCTGGCTAGTCTTAAGTCAACTTGATACAAGCTAGAGTTATCTGCAGAGAGGGAAGCTTAATTGAGAAAATACCTCCATAAGATCCAGTTGTAAGGCATTTTCTCAGTGATTCATGAGGGTGGGCCCGACACATGGTAGGTGGTTCTATCCATGAGCTGGTAGTCCTGGATTCAATCAGAAAGCAGGCTAGTCCAGTCAGGGGAGAAATCTAGTAAATGGATCCCTCCATAACCTCTGCATCAGCTCCTGTCTACAGGATCCTGCCCTGTTTAAGATCCTGACCTGGTTTCTTTCAGTGATGAACAGTGTCATGGTAGTGTAAGCCCTTTTCTCCCCAAGTTTCTTTTGTCATGGTGTTTTATCACGGGAAAGACAGTAGATCAGTATTGCGCACTTTGTTTCTTGGCATTTGATTGCATATTAAGCCTTAGGAACTCTATATAGCAACTTTTCTTTGTAGAAAGCAGTACTTCACAATCCACAGTGGAATACAGAATCAGAACTCTAGCAGAGAGAGAAAGGGAGAAGGAAAAGCCATCAAAATGAAAAACTAATCTTGCAATATGGAGTATTAGCATCATGATGAAAGGCATTATCAAGCTTCTCAGGTCTTCTCACTTTTGAATTGAATGTTTCATTTTTCAGTTTTGCATATTATGTTATTATCCTCTGAAATCTCATCTTTATCCCCTGAATGCATATGTGTTTCACTATTCATATTCTCCAAATGAAGAAGGCGCTGTTTACAATGGAGCAAAGAAAAGTTAAGAGAGAAGCTAAGGACAGTGACAGGGCAAATGGCCAATCTACCAATCTGCAGCATGTGGCCTAATGTATAGGATGTTCTATGGCCATATAAAGTTCTGTAGATTTTTTTATTATATGCAGGCTTCTAATTGTATCCAAGAAACATAAAGTCTCTAAAGATTTAGGCTGAATTTAGCTCCACTATTCAGAATGCTATTTCTGCCCCAAACAAACAAACAAGCAAAAACATATAGCATAAGTTAACTGCTTTCTTTTGTTTATTAAAAAGTTAATGAGAGTATAAAGCTTTAGTATTGGATATATCTAATACTTAGAATCCTGAGTTAAAAATCTGTCCATATATTGCCTTCTAAAAATTACTTGCTTGAAACATTAAATATAAGCAAAATAGACTACACTTAAAGAGTGTTCAAAAACTCCATTTTGCTATATGAATTGTTTTTTGTGAACACTATAATATAACTCAATCACTATAAAGTACTGAAAACTATAGTTTTCCTGATTATTTTATATTAATAAGCAGTATCTGCACTAAGGACTTGAAAAACAATAACTAGAGCATAGACAAATATCTATTGAAACAAATAACAAATAAAGACAAAAACCCTAGCAGGCAACTAAATTTGAAAGAAAAAAAAATAAAATTTCGTGATCATTTACTAACCATGGGAAATATGTATTGCCTTGCCTTACCAGTAGTTTTATTTGGGTAACAAAAGGAAACACGTTCAAGCCTACTGGAGAACATGAAGATAGTAAGGCTAAACAGATCATGGCAAAAAGGTTTCAGGTGAAACAAGCAGCAAAGCAGGTGGCTAACACCTTTAATCACAGCATATCACCTGAGAGACAGAGGCTGGAACATCTCTAGGAATCTTAGGTCCGCATGGTCCAGAGTGAGTTCTGTCTGAGTCAGGCGAGGATGCATAGTGAGAATTTGTCTAAATCAATAGAAAGGAAACAAACAAAGGTGGAGGAGAAAAATGGGAGAAAAAGAAGAAGAGAATGAAGATGGAGGAAGAGCCGGAGGAGGAGGAAGAGGAGGAGGAAAAGCAGAAGAAGAAACAGCAGCAGCAGCAGCAAACAAAAATGAAATGGGATCCAAGAAGAGCTTACAGAAAAGTCAGCATTTGGGACACTGAAGCAGTAAGCCTTGGAAGTCCAGACCATCGTGAAATACAGTTAGCCCTTGATTCAAACCAAGATCAGACAACAAGCAAAGAAGCAAATGAAAGCTAAAGATGGAGTTAGAAATTAATTTTGACCTAAAATATTGGCTATACTGGAATCATTTGCTGAAATTTTTCAGAGACTCTACAAATAGTTATCATATAATTTGATCACCTTGCTCTAATGATATTTCAACTGTGCTGGAGAGAAAATGATTTGTGTGATTACACTTTGACATATTTTGGGTATGGCAGAAATTTAAAGAAAACAGGTGTGACCTTTATATTATTGACCCAATTGTCAAAACATTATTTTAGCAATCAACACATGGGAAGTGGAGCAGATAACAATGTTATTCCTATAAGAAAATACCACAACCCCAGAAAACCTAGACAACAAAGAGGACCATAAGAGAGACATACATGAATCTACATAGGAAGGAGAAAAAGAGAAGATCTCTTGAGTAAATTGGGAGCGTCATGAGAGAGGGCAGAAGGGTAGAGGGGAGGAAGGGAGGGGAGTGGACAAAAATGCATAGCTCAATAAAAACAATAAATAAAGAAGAACAGAACCACAAGACCAAAAAGAGAGAGAGAGAAAGAACAGAAGGAAGAAAGAGACAAAGAAAATACCACACTCAATGTTAAAATTAAAATATGTAAATAAACTCAGCAGAATGTGATTAAGTGATTAAGGGGCTGAACAGTAATTCCCTGTACCAGCGAAAATTGAGAGTCCCACTTGTCCCTATCAACCACAGTAGTAACATGTATAAAGAGCAAGGAGGTAATATACAGAAATATCCCTGTTACTCAGAGAACATTTGCTTAGCTGATTTTCTGAGCAATTTGCAGCTTGTGATTAGCTGAAAGCCTGACCACCACCTGTGCAAATCTTAGCTATTTGTTGAAAATTCTATTCTCCATTTAGTTGAAATTTATTTACAAATAAATTCAGTTACCATTTTGCTATGTGTAAATTCATAATTAGGCCAGCTTTATCTTAACAATGGCAAAAATGCTGAATGCTTTTTATTGTGCAATATAAGCTATAATAGTTGAAAATGCTACAAAATAATAAAATTATCTACATGGCTTCGACTCAAAACACTTCAACCTTCTTATACATACACAAATAAATATGAAATCAATTCATCACACATTACATTATGACTAGAGTGTGTGATTTGAGTTAGGTACTCCAGGCTTTGATACAGTGATGTGTCGTTTGAATTGGACATGCGTTCCATTTTTCTAGGCCTCCATCACCTTGGACACACAGCTGAAACTGACGCTGTAAGTCTGTCTCCACCTTACTGCACTTAGCACAACCATTACCTAGGCTCATGGGTGGTCACTGTTACGCTTCATCCTGCTATCCTAAGTTCATAATTAGAGGCCCAGCTTAGAAGTCATCATTCCTTACAGATACAAATTAAATGGGGCTTGAAGAAGACAGGCTTTCGCCATGCTGAGTAAGGAGTTTTTAAACATAATACCAGGTGATTTTTCCTGATGGTTCACACATGATTATACATGTCTAGGAAGAAAAAAAGTCAGTTCCAGTTACCCAGACAATCAGTATGTAGTTGTCAGATGTGTACATTACATTTTGCTTTCCTTTTGTCATTGTTTTGGTTGAATTAAAAGTCAACTTTTCTATCACTTTTGCCAGATGTGAGTCATTTAAATTTGGCTCCTCAGTTTCTTCTAGACTTTCTCAACCTATAAAACTTTTTACTTATTGTTGATATGGACTATTAAACTTTGCCATCCATAAATTTTTCAAAATAGCCCCATCTTTCATTATTTTTTCTTACTACTTGGGCGAATTTAAGAATCCATGTACTGAGCTGGCTTATCTGAGCCCGTTCCCTATGGAGGAGTGCCATGTTCAGCTTTACCCAATGGGAAGAGTGGATGGAGGTGGGCTGGGGACAGGCAGGGGGCATGCAGGGGCCAGGAGAAGGGGTCGAGGGTAGGGAAAGAACTGTGCTTGGAATGTAAAATGAAATTAAAAAGAAAATTAAAATTAAAAAGAATCCATGCACCCAAACTTTCTCAAGTGATATAAGAAAAAAGATTCCCACATAGTTTGACTTTCAGAAATAGATGCTTGAATTATTATTAAAATTTAGACTTCTGTCTACAAATAAAGAACTCAATTTTCTTTTTCTACATGTCATTTCTAGGACAGTAGATTCCTTACAGTATTTTGTGTTAATATGTCTAGGCTTTACACTGTCTTTAAGTGCTCTATGTAAGTTGTTGGGAGAAACCACATCACTGGTTCTGTCTACCTGTGGATCCCATGAATTACATGAGCACCTGCTTGGGAAGATATCCAGCTAGGGCAATAATAACATGATGATTCTGGATTTAACTAATCACTTTCTGACTGAATTTGAGGCCTGCTCCACTGAAGAGAAATCAAACATGGTATCATCAGTCTGATCAAGAGTTAAGGTGATGTTAGGCTCTAAGAGAAACCTACTACTGTCTTATTAAATGGACATTGTATCAAACTGCCTTATAAATACTTCTGTTTATTCTCCTAGATTTATTCACCACAGATTTATGGTGGCCTCAGTCTTTCCTGGAGTACTGATAGACTAGGAGATATATGAAGTCATAGAGACTGGACAGAACTTGATTTGATCAAATCTTTTATAATCGATACCATTATCAACAGAAATAATAAATGCACAGGTACAGTATCTTGCTTAAATTTGCCTTTTCATGTTCAGCTAGAAAGAGGCAAGTAACTGCAACATATTTAATAAATATTGAGCAGACTCAAATTAGTTTTCTCACTTGACAACCAGCTGCACCATTAAGATGCATGTATCTTCTCGCTATCTAGGTGACTCACTACAGGAACACCATTAGTTATATCTAAATAGTTATAAAAGGAATGGTTTCTGAATATGACATGTATGAGCAAGCTTACAGAAGCATTGTTTCCTGTATAACATTGAGCTAACATGATTCACTGTTGTCTTTTAAAAGTATATAATCATTTGATAGAAATGTCTCTTTTAAGTGTGTGACTTCTTTACGAACTCTTTGCAAACACTATAACTCTTTATTGCTTTATTGATCCTAGGCATCATGAAGAGAATAACATAGCATATTTCACTGTAAAAACACATCAAGTATTTTACCTCTCATTCAGTGGCTCAACATAGATTTATAGCCAGAGGCTCTCAGATTTGCCAGGTCCATCAGGCTCTAGAGGGTAGTGATACAGGGCATTGCTGAGCCCCTCAGCGGAGCTGTCTCTGGAGTATGAGTCACTGTATGGAGTCGCCCTGCCAGTTTTCCTCATTCTACCCCTCTCACCATCTCCAAAGGACAGCATGAAAATTCATGCCAGGTAACAAATCTCTGAACAAATTTGTTCTTTTTTTTTCAAGCTTTTCTAGTAGCCCATTATCATAAATAATTAAGAGTTGCTTACAATAAAGGCACCTCTGGTTTTTGTCTGAATGTTATTGTGTACAGCTCTAGGGATGGGTGAGGGAGCTGAACTTGGATAAGCCTGAACATCAAGTATCTTATTGCCAGCTGAGCAAGGCAAGGCAGTGTGAGTCTTAAGTAGCAGGCATGTTAAATGATGCAAGAGGATAAAGCTGTGGGCTCAGGAATTTTGGATGTTAATAACATGATGGTTATGGACCTCCACTGCCTGTGTCATCCACTGCTTTTACTCTCACATGATTGCACCCTCCTGGGTGTGCACAAAACCAACTTTACTTCACAGGATAAAGTAGGCAACAGTCACCTGGGCAGATCCTGCTCCCAACAGACTGCAGACTATAGGAGCAATTTCTCTTATATCTTTGGTGAACCTGTTTCTCCACCTGAACATCTCCCCTGTCATTTTGTATTGATAAAGAAGCATTCAAATCTCAGAGACATCTATAAATAAAATGACACTCAAACTTTGTTGTAAGATTCTAGAAACAAATTATGAGGTTTTTGATTACACCAACTAATAAGATTACCCTCTTTATACTATGAATAAGTTTTATTACCATTGGTTATTAAAGAAGCTGGTTTGGCCAATGGCTTAATAGAGTAAAGCCAAGAGGGAAATCTGAACAGAGATAGTGAGGGAAAGTAGGTGGAGTCAAGAAGATGCCATGTAACTACTGAAGGAGAAGGACACCAGCCGCCAGCCAGAACCTTACCGGTAGGCCACAGCATCATGATGATAAAACAGATTAATTGAAATGGGTTAATTCAAAATGTAAGTTTTGAGTTCGCTAGAAATATGGATAAGCTATTGGACAAACAGTCTTGTAATTTATATAATTTATGTGTTCTTATTCAGGTCTGGGTGGCCAGGAAACAAATGAGCAGCCTCTACCTACAAACAACAATATTAATAATTTTGTGCTGTTCAGTGTTATGCCACCAGCAAAATGATGCATAATCCGGAACCACACTTAATGTATACATTTCCATAAAATAGTCAGCTTCGGGGGAACTGAAGACTGTAGAGGTCCATTTCTCTTCCATGTTAATACTTAAGTCCTGGGTTAAGGAGTTGGCTTGGGGGATAACAGCATCTGTGGCACAGGTATGAGAACCTGAGTTAAAATCCCCAAACCCATGGGAAGGCCTGAGTCTTCTGGGCTCTTATTTAAAATCGTCAATGTGGTAGACAGACAAAAAGACTTCAGAGCCTTGCTGGCTGCCAGCTTAGATTCAGAATCACCAATAAACTGCATCTTAGGAGAACAAGGCAAAGAGTGAGAGAACAGGGCACCCTGCATCCTCCTCTGGATTCCATGTACTCCATGTATTCACAGCTATACTGGCTCACCCATAAACACATACACATATACAGATCCATAAACTCTCATACACACAAATTTCTAAAGAAGACTAAAGCAAAGCATGGTAATTAGTTTATTTAGAGTATATTGGTTCTTCCTGAACAAGTAGAAGGGCCTCCAAGGCAAGGTGCATGCATTGGTGTACTGTGAGGATGCACAGGAAGAGGCATCTTGCTCTCTAGAATTGGCTATGTTGGAGCAGAAAGTGTTTCTTCTGTACACTATGCTGTTATTGTACATTGCAAAGATGTTTTGGAAAGTCCTTTGTCCTGTAGTAACATAATCTAGTTATATATTTTCAGTATATAACATATGAACTATAATTGTGAGAAGGGTATAATGAAATAAAACATTAAATAAAGAAATGACAAAATAATTCAATGTTCTAAGTCTAGGAAGAATCATGTGTGTGTGTGTATGTAAACTTAAAGCATATACCATTATGATTCCACTTTATTGTTGGTATTTTGTTTCTTGTAGTATTGGGACTCAAACCAGTGCCTTATGCGAGGCAAAGGCACTGAGCCACATCTCAGGCGCTTGTCATGTAATCTGGTAATCTGACTTCAAACACCTAATCATACGCAGCTCTAGAACACATCAACATGATTCCGTATATGACCTCAGCCCACTAGGATCCATAGGAAACACAGTTAAAAATAAAATTACAACAGAGTTGTCTCTTGCCCCCTCAACATACATACCTTAGAATGTATAGAAGGTTAGCATTCTGGAAAGAGAAGAAAATCTGTCCTGTACATAGTCACACCCAAGTCTGTCGTTAGACTATATATGCGTTTAGATTCCAGAAGTCAGTTTTATGCTTTTATTTCCCTCTTTGGCAGAGTCAGTGCTTGAACCAGGCCTCGGGTATTCTAAGCAGGTACTTCAGCCCTAGGCACCATCCCCAGGCAATGTCTTTACTGTTTCCTACTGAATTATTTTGAGTCAGGGTCTCTCATAGCCTACAGTGGCCTAGAATTTACTATGTAGGAACGAATGACCCTGAACTTATTTTACTCCTGTCTGTACTTTCCAGAGGCCTGGTATTGAAGGCACCGTCATGCTTATGTAGTGCTGGAGATGCTGGAGATGGCATCAGAACGTTATACACAAGAGGCAAATATTCAACTAATTCCTGCTATTTCTTTTTAATTATCAATAATTTGATGGTTTGGGTTCTCCCCAAATTAGGAGCCACAGTGAAATTGTTCAAAATTCTACTTGTAGGATTTTATTTTGTACTTCAATAAAGGAATTGAAAATTATTTACTCCAAAAGATATGTTTGATAAATACATTATGGTTCCTACAACAATTACCACGATGGATACAAAGGAGATATGATTCAAGACAAGAGTGCGTTGTCTCAGAGCTTATTCAAGCAAAACATGGACCCAGACTTACAAAATGTAACACGACAGAAATGAGGGTAAGTGCATACGGAAAGGAGAGAAAGTTAAGAAAGTATTCTAATATTATTTGGCTCAGGACTCAGCAACCACTATTTCATTTCAAATTAAGTTCACAAGTCTGAGATAAAAAAGATAGCGTCATCTCCACTTGGCAAATGAAAACAAACAAAAAATCTAAGGCAAGAGAAGAAGCTAAATCCCTTGATATTCCTAATGATTAAACAAAACACCTCGTATCAAAGGTTTATTTTGGATGTGGAGGAACTTGGAAAGTTATACTGAGAGGGGGGAAAATGAGTGTGAAAAAAAGTAATGGGGAAAATAATGCATGAGCCAAAGGTCTAAGAAGCTTAATTTGGTAGAAGAAAATGTGAGAAAAGTTTCTCCTGTTTAATTTGAGTGGGCATTAAGCTTGGTTTGGGAGGACTGTAACAAACAGATGACATTGCACAAACCTAGACGGGAAGAAATGAGATTCTTCTGGGTGGATGCAGGCAGACTAGAGAAGAAAACATATCAAGGATGCTCAACAATGCTGCATGAATGGAGATATCAAAAGACAGAGGAAGAAGACTAAATAATCTTAAAATTATATAATGATTTGTCCTGAAAGTCAAGAGGAGAATGAAAATACAAGTTTCTGACTTGCCGATTTTTAGACCACGTCTAAGATGAAATCCACTGCTCTAAGAATATCCAGAGGATGGTGACTTCAAACTTTGTTCAATCTAATGACTGTAGGAAGATTAGAGGAATTCTTGGTCCTACAAGCCGGTAATCTCAGCATTTTGAAGGCAGGAGCCGATCAGTTAGCTGCTCTTGACTATTTAGTGAGGCTTTGCCTTTAAACAACAAGAACAAGAGAATTGCAGCCTTACTTCACCAAATGAACTCAGGGGTAAAACTAATCCATAATTTGAAATCTTTCTATGGAACAGAAATGGGCCTAGAGGGTTAGGATTTGAGCTATGGGTATAGATGACATCATCACTTGGCAGAGCAAGAAAAGTCCTTCCAGCACAATTGGAGTCATCAGTCTGGAGTGAATAGGCCCTACATGGGAGGGAAAACTAGACACTGTAAGATCTGAAAGGCCAAGGAGAATAGTTTTCACACAGAAAGGACCCTCAATGGGCCATCTGTTCAGGCACAATTAGGATGGGGACTGAAAGGTTTCAGGTAGGCTGGTAGGTACGTTACCTGATGGCTGAAGAAGAATTATGTTCAAGAATGTGGTCAAGATCATGTTACAACTGATTAAGAGAATGGATGCTGAGAAGGGAATGAGTCTATGTGAAACAGCCTTTAGAAAGGAAGTGGTCTGGAATCGGAGAAAGAAAGAAGGCAGATTGGAGGAATTTGATCTGTTACGCTACAGCAGACCTGTGAACATTTAAGGGAAAGAAAAAAGGATAGAACATTGAGAAAGGTTCAGGTTGCACACAAAAAGAAAGGCGAGTGAAGCAGGCAAGTCAAAACAACAAGAACCAAATTGCTCAAACAGAATTCGATTGGACAGAAGGAGTTTTATTCTTGGCAAATAAAATCAAGTAGGAATACAAAATTTGAAGTCACTGATAATTAGAAGACATGGTCATATTCCAATGCCTTTAGGTGGTATAAAAACGCCTGGGACATTTTGGTGAAAATTTTGGAAATGATATTAGGCATACACACACACACACACACACACACACACACACACACACAAAACCGAGGCAGAGAAAGACAGAGACAGAGACAGATTTGAGAGTATCAGATCGCACTGAGAAAACATCTGAAATTCATTTCAAATCTTACACAGCTTTAGAGACATCTTTCTATAAGTTCTGGGCATACCAAAAGAGCTATAGTATGAATGTGGAAAAAAAAAAAGAATGTATCTCATGCTGTATTTCGTCAGAAGCAAAGCAAGAGGACCATCTATTTTAAAGTACTTCAGAGGAATAATAAATCACATTATGTGGTAACAACAGACATGCCTAGAAGTTAATTTAAATTAAACCCAAGTGCTAATATATAGAAAGAAGGGCATGAAGATCCTGGTTGGGCTGTCTGTAATGGACAACTTGTTGGATAAAAACAAATCTGAAAGAAAGCAGGAGATGATAAAAGAGAAATATGCCAGGTATTATGAATAAAATGTGAATGTCATGATGCCCCAGAGACTAGAGTAAGGAGGAAGAACAGTGAATTTCAAGTTTTTAAGTACATGTTAAGCCACAAAGCTAGAACATTTTTAAAATATTTGTAGTCTTATTAGCATAGGTAAGTAATAGAATACACTGAAGGAAATAATTCACTAAACATTCAAGGAAAATGTTGTTTGAATTATTTTCCAGGAAATGCTCAATAAATGACTACTTTATCATTCATAAAACAAATGAAAAATTTACCTGGCCAAAGAGCCTCACAATTGTTGTATGCTTTTCAGTATCTGCCTTTTATAATTCTTATTATCAAATAAAAGGCCCTCTTAGGTCTGACTTCATAACACTGCAGAATTAGGAACTTGAGTATCTTTTAAACCTCCCAGATTTAAATAGAAGACTTACGTGCTATGATGTGGCTCTACTGGGAGACAGAATAATCTTAACATGTAAAATCTACTGAAAGAAGTCAGACAGTTGTGGACAAACCACTGAAGGGAATATTGGAGCTGCAGCCTTTCTTCTCTTGTATGCATTCTTGCTGACATGATGTGACCAAGTTCCTCTAATGCCTGTTTTAGCCAGAGTGCATCCCCTTTCAAAAATCAAGAACGGAATATGGCCTCAAACTTTGGAACTCTAGAGCCAAGATGACATTTTAAATATATTATTTAGATATCTTTTTTCTACAGTGGCAGAAAACTGACTAACACACGCATATTATATCAAAACAATAATACTTCACTTAAGCTAATGCTATTCAAGACTTCTGTAGTTAGCAAATCATTTTTCTTCTGCTATACCTAAAAAAACCCTACCAAAATAGTATTCTGTAAAATGTGTGAGTTCAAATAAAATTATACCACCCATTATTACTTCTTCAAATTAATTAAGGAGTGATGAAATTAATGCAGAATGTTTTACTAACTTTGTCTTATTATGTAACCATCTACTTTCTATTTTACTCTTTACCCATTAGTTAAAAATCCTATGCCCACACGTGTGATTCAAGATGAGTTGAATCATATTCATTTCCTGCCATTCAATGAATATTGACTAAGATTTCAAAAAATAATTAATCAAAAGAGAGATAGTCATTGTCTACAGGGTTTATCTTGGGTGTGTATAAATACAACCTTATAAAGTGTAGAGATGTATTAATAATTCATCAAAAGAAAATACTAATTGGCAATTCAAATATATATATATATATATTTCCTTCTATCCAACATTAAAGATACATTCATGGGCATGTATGACTTATATATCCTTCTAAGTTAAGCAATAAAATAATAGCAATTAAATAATATTAGTCAGTTTAAAAGGTAGCAACTTCGTTTCATTAAAGACGGCATTGGAACTGGCCTGAAATCAGCATGTGCATCTTTGACAACAGGTGCTACTGCTTAATTGCAAGTCAATTCCTGGATTGAAAACAGCAAGAAAGCAAACGTTTATTGTTTAGTATCAGATAAGTTATTCTATCACTTCCCTTTCCTACTTCCATCTATCTTGTATTTGGTGAGGAGTTCCACAGGTTAATAACCCGTAGCTTGAACTGCAGTGAACTGAAGGCATGTAATTGAGCTGTGGGCTGCATTTATAGGTGCAAACTTACATCCCTAAATGTTGGGTGGTGAGACATACAGCAGGTTTACTCGCAGAATCTAACAAAATGAAGGGTTTGGATTCAGTTAGGTAAACACTGAATTACCTAGAGATTTTATGCAACTTCCCCC
>LOEQ01000700.1:355578-371528 GCA_001685075.1 Bramus lutescens | reverse complement strand
GAGCTCAATAACCACTTTCCTTCCTCTAGGAAACTCTATTAAAACAGTGGGACAGAGTTCAATCTTCAGTATAAATATTGAGCATGCTTTATGTAATCCAATAGGTCTTTTTCTATTGACTGGCAAAAAGAGAATTTCATGTTACAGAGATTTTCAGTGAAGATTTGTAGGCTGAAACTGAATTATGTTTCGCTGAAGCAAACTTGTTTCATATGATAAGCAGTCCTTCTGAGTGTCTTGTTCCACAAATGACACACTACCCTGTTATAATACACATGTTAAACTAATTTTGCTGAGTATAAAAGCAACCCCTAAAGACTTGGTACTGTATGGTGTTGTTTCTTGGAATACAACCTCAGTTAAAATAAAACAAGAAACATTAAAAGTTAACTTGCCACAGTGGGGAAAAGGGTTGCAGCACATCCAACAAAACAATCGTGATTCACAGAACAGGCATAAAATTAGATAAGAGATAGTGTTGGCAAGTAATAATCTCACAGATGTGTAAAGCTAAAAATAAATTGAAAAAAAATCTCAAAAAGTCTCTTTTAGGAATTCTCAATACTAAACATCTATGCCCCAAATACAAGGGCACCCCATGTATAAAAGAAACACATCTAAAGCTTAAATAATACATTAAACCACACACACTGATCGTGTGAGACCAAGACACTCCATTCTCACCACTAGACAGGTCAGTGAGACAAAAAAATTAAGCGAGAAATAAGGGAACTAACAATGTTATGACTCAAATGGACTTAACAGACATCTATAGACTATTCCATCCAAACATAAAAGAATATACCTTCTTCTCAGCTCCTCATGGAAACGTCTCAAAAATTCACAACATACTCGGTAACAAAAAAAAAACCTTAACAGCTACAAAAAATTAGAATAACCTCATTTACCTTATCGGATCACCATGACTTAAAACTAGAATTCAGTAGTAACACTAATTCCAGAAATCCTACAAACACATAGAAATTAAATAGTGCTAACCTTAATCATCAGTGGGTCAGGAAAAAATAAATGGAGAAATTAAAGACTTCCTAAAATTTAATGAAAATGACCACACAACACCCAAATTTATGGGACACAATGAAAGCCGGGTTCATAGCACTAAATGCCTACATAAAGAAGCTGGGAAAAAGCCACACTAGTGAATTAACAGAACATTTAAAAACTCTAGAACAAAGAAAAGCAAACTCACCCAAGAGCACTAGAAGGCAGGAAATAATCAAATTGAGAGCTGAAATCAACAAAATAGAAACAAAGAAATTAATACAAAGAATTGATGAGACAAGGAGTTGGCTCTTTGAGAAAACAAGCAAAATAGACAAACTTTTGTCCAAACTAACCAAAAGGCAGAGAGAATATGAAAATTAACAAAATCAGAAATGAAAAGGGGGACATAACAACAGACATGGAAGAAATGCAGAGAATCATCAGATCATATTTTGAAAACCTGTGCTTCACAAAATTAGAAAACTTAAAGGAAATGGACAACTTTCTGAATAAATATCACTTACCAAAATTAAATCAAGATCAGGTAAGCAAATTAAGTAGACCTATAACTGCCAAATATGTAGGAGCAGTCATTAAAAGTCTCGCAACCTAAAATAGTCCAGGACCAGAAGGTTTCAGCTCAGAATTCTACAAGATTTTCAAAAAAGACCTAATATCAATACTCCTCAAATTGTTCCACACAATAGAAGCAGAAGGAACATTTTCAAATTCTTTTTATGAGGCTAAAATTACCCAGATACCCAAACCACATAAAGATATTACTAAGGAAGAGAATTACAGACCAATCTCACTCATGAACATTGATGCAAATATACTAAATAAAATACTGGCAAATCGAATCCAAACACACATCAGAACCATCATCCACCATGATCAAGTCAGCTTCATCCCAGAGATGCAGGGATGGTTCAACATATGAAAATCTGTCAATGTAATCCACCATATAAACAAACTGAAAAATAAAAACCACATTATCATCTCATTATTTGCTGAGAAAGCTTTCGACAAAACACAACATTCCTTCATGATAAAGGTCTTAGAGAAAGCAAAGATACAAGGAACATACTTTAACATAATAAAGGCAATATACAGCAAGCCAACAACCAACATCAAACTAAATGATGAGAAACTCACAGTGATCTCACTGAAATCACAAAAAAAGACAAGGTTGTCTGCTCTCTCTTTATCTATTCAGTATAGTTCTTGAGGTCCTAGATAGAACAATAAGACACCAAATGGAGATCAAGGGGATACAAATTGAAAAGGAAGAAGTAAAACTCTCACTATTTGTTGTTGATATGATAGTTTACATAAGTGACCCCAAAAATTCTACTAAGGAACTTCTACAACTCATAAACACTTTTAGTAATATAGCAGGATACAAGATTAACTTAAAAAAATCAGTAGCCCTCCTGTGCACAGACGAAAAAGGGGCTGAAAAAGTAATCAGAGAAACATCACCCTTCATAATAGCCACAGATAGCATAAAATATCTCAGAGTAACTCTAACCAAACAAGTGGAAGACTTGTATGACAAGAACTTTAAANATAAAATATCTCAGAGTAACTCTAACCAAACAAGTGGAAGACTTGTATGACAAGAACTTTAAATCTTTAAAGAAACAAATTGAAGACACTAGAAAGTGAAAAGATCTCCCATGCTCTTGGGTACGTAGAATTAACATAGTAAAACTTGCAATCTTACCAAAAGCAATCTACATATTCATGGCAATGCCCAGCAAAATCCTTTGCAGACCTCGAAATAATGGTACTCAACTTCATATGGAAAAGAAAAAAAACCCAGGATAGCAAAAACAATCCTGTACAATAAAAGAACTTCTGGAGGCATCACAATGCCTGACTTCAAACTCTACTACCCAGCTGAAAATAGTCAGGTATTAGCATTAAAACAGACAGAAGGACCAATGAAACCAAATTGAAGACCTGGATATTAATCCATACACCTATGAACATCTGATTTTTGACAAAGAAGCAAAAAATATAAAGTGGAAAAAAGCATATTTAACAAATGGTGCTGGCATAACTGGATATTAACATGTAGAAGAATTAAAAGGGATATATATATATATTTCCATGCATAAAACTCAAGTCCAAATGAATCAAAGAACTCAACATAAAATCAGTCACACTGAACCTCATAGAAGAGAAAGCGGGAAGTACACTTGAACACATTGGCACAGGAGACCCCTTCCTAAATATAACCCCAGTAGCACAGACACTGAAAGAAACAATTAAATGGGACCTCCTGAAACTGAGAAACTTCTTTAAAGCAAAGGACATGGTCAACAAGATAAAATGGCAGCCTACAGAAAAGATCTTCACTAACTCCACATCAGACAGAAGTCTGATCTCTAAAGAATACAAAGAACTGAAGAAAATGGTCATCGAAAGAACAAATAACCTACTAAAAATGGAGTATAGACCTAAACAGAGACCTCTCAACAGAGGAATCTAAAATAGCTGAAAGACACTGAAGGAAATGCTCAGCATCTTTAGTCATCAGAGAAATGCAAATCAAAACAACTCTGAGATTCCATTTTACATCTGTAAGAATCCCAAGATCAAAATCACTGGTGACAACTTATGCTGGAGAGGATGTGGGGTAAAGGGAACACTTCTGCATTGCTGGTGGAAGTGCAAACTGGTACAGCCCCTCTGGATATCTGTATGGCAATTTCTCAGAAAATTAGGAAACAACCTTCCTGAAGACCCAGTAATACCACTTTTGGGTATATATCCAAAGGATGTTGAATCGTGCCACAAGGACACGTGCTCAAATATAGCGGCATTGTTTGTCCTAGCCAGAATCTGGAAATAGCCTAAATGCCCCTCGACTGAAGAATGTATAAGGAAAATGTGTAATATTTACACAATGGAGTACTACACAACAGAAAAAAATAATGACATCTTGAATTTTACAGGGTAATGGATGGAGCTAGGAAACATTTTTTTTTGAGTGAGGTAACCCACACACAGAAAAACAATTATCACATGCACTCACTCATAGGTGGTTTTTAAACATAAAGCAAAGAAAACCAGCCTACAAACGACAATCCCAGAGAACTTGGGCAACAATGAAGACACTAAGAGAGACTTATATAGATCTAATCTACATGGGAAGTTGAAAAAGCCAAGATCTCCTGAGTAAACTGGGAGAATGGGGAACTTGGGCGAAGGTTGAGGGTTGAAGGGAAGAAGCAGGGAGGGGAGCAGAGAAAAATGTTGAGCTCAGGAAAAAGAATTAAAAAAAAAAGGTCAACATTACAAATAACTCTACTTATGATTGCAGTTATACAGATGCCTAGATTTATATAAAGTTACTGTTTTGGGAAGTGTACTGTATGAGTCACTTAATTTGTGATCCTGGACAGTGTAAGTGTAATGAAAGGACCGAGTACAAACAAGCATACAGTTGTTTCTCTCTGCTCCGGACGATGGATGTGCTGTGACTTACTTTTTCCATTTCCTGTCACCCAATGAAGTATATCTTGAAAATGTATGAGAAATAAAGTCAGTCTCTTCTAAGTCGCTTTGTCTCAAGCAACAGAAACGGAACTATGAGAGCAGTGAACAAAATAATATCTCTGTCCTTGAGTGGCTTATGGCTTATACCCTAGTGAGTGAATGCAGGAAACAAATAAACATTTAATATGTTAGGAAGTGAAATTTTCTACAAGAAATCAAAACGTCGTTGTGGGAGAGTCAATAATTTTATGTAAGCAAGTACTTTATACTCTTTAAAGGGGCAACAATTGTGGAGATATCTGAAGAAAATAATAACCAAAAAGTAGAAGCAACAGAAGGTAGTACATTTTAAGAAGAGAAAATGCATGTTTGGAGTTGTATGAAGGGTGGGGTTCGAGAGGCTTGGAAATATGGTGAGGTATTTAGTAATCAGAATAGACAAACAAAAATTAAGTTCAGACCATCTGCCGAAGGTGTGTGACGCGGAAAAGGAGCAGGGATCCCCAGGAGAGGGAATCCAAGGTGTCTGCCTCATCAGGACTCTATTGCGTTGTCTCCCAAAACCATTCAGAGGCATGGTAATTAAGATCAGAATGAAGAGGACAGCAGTAAAGAACATGAAGAGTGACAGATTTGGAATACACTTCAATATAATGCTTTATTTTTTCTGAAAAAAAATCGAGATGCTCAGTATGAGTTAAATAAAACAGAGTTCCACAGCACTAAATTAAATACTTAACATGAATCCTTAATTTAGATAGGGAAAATTTTCATCTGAATAGGTTTATGTTGACATTTCTGAAAAGAGAGAATACCTTGTATAAACAAAAAAAAATTTCAATAGTAACTTTTAAATCTTATGATTGTTGCACTATCTGGTAGGCAGATCCAAATTTCATGTCTCGTAATCAAGTCATTATTGCAAGCCTGGGAATACCTTGCAATGTTGGTCTTTATTGTAAGACCGTTGATGACTTCCCTCCGCAGTCTGCATTGTATCTTCCACAACCACAAAAGCTCTCCAGTAGGCAGGGAACTTTCTGTTTGACACCAAATTGATTTGTATATGTCCTTTTCCCAAGTGAGTGCTGTCTTCACAAATAAGGTCTTTCCAAGAGGCAAGCATTTTTAATTAGCCAGGACTCCATACAAGTGAGTAAAACATAACTAATTTCTTTATACAAATATAAGTAAAATAAAAAGAAACTATATTGAAAAGACAGACACAAAGAGAGAGAGAGAAGACATTGAACTCTTCAAGAATTTTCTTTCTACAATTTCTTCTTCCAGGCTTAGAAGTGTTCTTGTTCACACACAAGCTTCTTTGCACAAAATAGAGAATTTATTTACTAGTTCATTCAAGTTTGCATGTGTCCTGTTCTGTATATAATGGAAAGAAGAAAATTCCTTTATTGTTGCAGTGAGAAGACTGCCACACAGATTGGATAGGCTAAGCTTGTGTGTGAGAATAAGGACAGTGCCAGAGATGCAGGGATCCTGGCACCTGTCCAGAATAGATTGTTTGTCCTCACACACTTGGGAGAACAAGAAGGCTGAGAGTGATAGTGATGATAGCATGGCCTCAGTAGCTACACCAGCATGTGGGAATTTGGAAAGGGAACTATTTGAATCTAATCTCAATAAATGAAGATGAGTTTGAAGAGGGCATATTGGGCCAAGTCAAGAACATATACAAAACCAAGAAAGGAGAAATATTAGCAATATTATACTGCAGGGAAAGAATTGTGCAGGCTGAAGTGTGGGTAATGTGGGGAATAGTAAGAAAATATAAGCATGTAAATATGTTCAGTCACATTGTGCTACAGTTTTGAAAGTCTTTTGTTGGAAGGAGGCCACTTGTTGGTTCCCAGCCACCTGACTAGCTTAGGCCCAAAATAATTACACAGAAACTGTATTATTTAAATCACTGTTTACCCCATTAGTTCTAGCTTCTTATTGGCTAACTCTTATATTAATTTAACCCATTTCTATTAATCTGTATATCGCCATGTGGCTATGGCTTACCAGGTAAAAATTCACAGCATCTGTCTCTGGCAGCTCCATGGCTTCTCTCTGACTCTGCCCTTTTTCCTCCCAGCATTCAGCCTAGCTTTCCCCAACTACCTAAGTTCTGCCTTGCTATAGGTCCAGAACAGTTTCTTTATTCATTAATGGTAATCACAGTACACAGAGCAGACAGAGGGGACTCCCACATCAGTCCTTGACTTTACTAGGTGATCACTGACAAAGTAGGCCTTGAATCACTTAAGGCACAGCTGGTGAAAGCTTAAACTGAAAGGGAATCTACGAAGGGGATGATCTAGAGAAAAAAAAGTGATTCCAAACAAATTGTTTTTCTGCAAAGTGCTTGGAATAAAAAAAGTAACACCTCATATCTGTTTTCATAAGGACATTACCTTTGAGAGAAATATACTGTCAGCAGCGAGAGAAAGAACTTGAGGAGGGAATGCAAATTGATTTTAAAATCATGTTATGGTCACAGTGAAACATACTTTCCACACTTTAAGCCTTACAGAGTGAACCTGAGTGGCACCTTCTAGGCCAGATCTCCTCGAGACCAAATCTCCGAGTTCTCACATCCCCAGCACTTAGGAACAACCTTTAAATGGCTTCCCTCTATCAGCAGTTCTCAACCTGTGGGTAGAGACCCCTTGGTGGGGGGCTCTCATATCAGATATCCTGCATATTGGATAATTCCATTACAACTCATAATATTAGCAAAATTACAGTTCTAATAAATGCAGCGGCGAAATAATTTTGTGGTTAAGAATCATCACAAAACGCGGAACTGATCCCAATAGTTGCGGCTTTAAGAAGGTTGAGAACCAGTAAAGATATCCTTAGCTATTTAATGTATTAATTGTATCCCGTGACTTGTCCCTGGACAGCATGTTAAGTAAGGCATGGCTGAAATATCTTCCACTCTTTTGTTTCATAACAATTTCTTAGTTTTGCTTTGCGATAATCTTTGGTTGGTTTGATGTTATGGGATGCCAAATTGAAATATCTCAACGCATGTGTGTATTCTCAGACAGAAACGCCAGTAGGAACTATTATAAAATTACCTGTTAATGAATACTTGGGTGGCCTCAGGAAACTAGGCAATTTCTAACTGAGTTATTTATCTATAATTCTACTAAAGTTACCCTTCACAATTCAGAGATTTTCTAAGAACTTGCAATGACAAAGCAGTCCCAAAGAATACAAAAAAAAAAAAAAAAACAGCCAGTGATGGTGGAAAGGAAGGGTGAGAACAAAGGTCTGGGCTTTATTGTTGTCTGCTTCCAAGGACTAGACAGCAAATTTTGATGTGTGTTATAGCATATTGATTCTTCTTCTCTGACATTCTCACATTATTCATATGTTACCTGAATTATTGCTTCCAGCCTGAATTTACTCCTTCAAATTTTGAAGATCTTTCTCTTCAGGACCATACCTTGGATTCTTAGAACAGAGATCAACGAGTGTGTGTCCTCATATTTGCATAGTTTAATTTGTGAGCCAGCCACTATTTTAAGTTTCCACAGAACCAAATATGGGCCATTCCCAGTAGTTTTATTTCGCAGGATTTTGTTTGCATTTCTGTCACCTCAAAGGGAACTGTATTCGGTCAACAGTATTTTTAATAATTTGTTCAAAGTCACATAGTGTGTAGTACGGAGTTGAGGTTTGTATCCAAATAGTTATCTTTGGACTATGCATTCATTATACATATGTGTATAACCCCTTAGGTTTCTCCCTCTTGACAAATAAGCATGTAATGTTACTGGTTTCTTCCAAACACTTAGGAATGCAGACTGACATAGTCAGAGGATTCCATTGCATTGTAAGAGGTTCTTAGCTATGAGAGAAGCCACAATTACTCAATTACTTTTATTATTATAAGTAATTAACTATTTGATCACAGACTTTCTACCTCTGAAAATGATTAATATGCCATTTTGAATTTAAATCAGTGATAGCTCATGGAAACATTTTCTGAAGTAGGAAGTAAACATAAAATAATAATAACATTAATAAAGCGCCATTCATATACAATCTAAACAATTTTACAAAAAATAAGGGAGGAGGATTTCACACTTCATACACAATAATGCAATTTTGTGCAATACTGAAATTCAAGATTTTACACTGTGGTTTTGGCATGTCTTATTTTCCTATGTATTTTAGCCCACTTGACTTATAGACATGAACCCTTAAAGTCTACTTAGTAACATTTTTTGAACAATACTTTCTTCTCCTTTCCACAGCTATTTTTTTCATCTATGCCAAACTTAGATGAAATTTCCATCGTGTTAAAGTTTTGTGAATATCTTCCTTTATTTGTGAGACAAAATCTTCCTAGTGAGTATTTTGTTCCTGTCATTTTCTAATAAAGAATTGGGTTAATGGAACACTGAGATTATTTTTACCATCATATGGACAGAAGTATGAGCAACCTGATCATTGAAGAATGTTCTGAGAATTAATATGACCTATAATGCTTACATATTCAACTATGTTTGAGCATGATTACTCTCCAAAGGCAGGCATCAGATGGTAAGGAATTTAAAATAATTACAAAGAAGTAAACTAGACACCATGACATGATTTAAAGTCCAGACTTTTGTTTTTTCTCATTTCCAATAATCACAAATATAATGAACTAAATACGTAAAATTTTCATCAATTAGATCTTTCAACCATATGTGAACCAAATCTTCTTATAGTACGTAGGCAAGCAGGACTATGTTTTTGAGGAAGAAGTAAATCATTAGCATGCTATATTGCTATATTCATCAACTTTTCCTATATAAATTGGAGAGTAGCACAAAACTGCACAAACAAGAACAATGACAAACATGGTATCTTGTTCTTCTCTGAAAAAAGAAAGAGACAAAATAATGAATATTTTTCTAACTAATATTAAGGGTATTTTGATTCTTAAATTCTGTCTTTAGAAATTGTTCATGCATGTATTTCTTATGACTGTGAAGTCTAATATACATATTGGGGGAGAGAGAGGAGAGAAAGAGAGAGACAGACAAAGAGAGCGAGAGAGTGAGAGAGAGAGAGACAGAGAGACAGAGAGAGAGAGAAAGAGAGATTTATATTTTCCTAACACTAAAAGACCAGAGGAAGGACTAAGACTCAGACCCTGCCATTCATGCTGATTCATTGTCTTGTCCAACACCTGGATTTGAACATAAGGAGACAATATAAATGATGTAGAATCACTGCTTTCTATTATGATTATATTATTCTTAGGGCTGGCATGATGCTTCAGCTGGTAAATGTCCATGAGTATAATGTTTAGGATGGATGATGTGAGTTTATTCCTGGAACCCAAATAGTAGATGTGGAGAAACTGGCTTCTGAAAGTTATTTTCTGCACATACATCATAACACATGTGCACATAAGACAAATAAATTACAAGTTCTACATTTTTTTCTTTATTTGACTTTTTGAGACAGGGTTTCTTTGTGTAACAGTCTTAGCTGTCTGGAAATTTGCTTTGCACACGAGGCTGGCCTAGAAATCACTGAGATCCACCTGCTTCTGCCTCCCAAATGCTGGGATGAAAGACATGTACGACCATTCCTGTTTGTAAGTTCTAGATAGTTTAAAGTTATTTTCTTGTTTCTAGATGCCCAGTATATGAAAAAAGGATGTTAACTGAATTATTAAACTACCAATTTTCTTCTACAATTATAGAATAATTGTTTTAATAACAAAGAATATAACTAAAACCCACAGCAAATAAGAGTTCCAATGTCTTTGTCTTATGTCTTTGTCTCCAGCACAACTTCGCTCCATTGCTGTGACAGAAGATTGCGTTTTCATTTGTCTTCTGAAAATTAGGTTATTAAAATACTTATTATTAAGGACTAGAATAGAAGGTATGTGCTCAATGAAAGCTAGATTAGATGGATTTAAGGCTATGTTATATCCCTGTTATGAAATGTATACTCTTTTAGATATTGTTGACACTAACAAGCAAATTGTCTTATGTGATGAAGGCTTCACATATACTGAGTAAGGGTTATACAAAACTACAAATGAATTAGGACAGCTAAGTTACTTACCTATGCATCACTAGTGGATTCTTTAGATTGTCCTTGTGGACTTATATTTGTTTTGTTTTTGAATTATTTTTTAATTATCAGTTAATTTGTAATCAATCCCCTTTTGAATTCTTGGTAAAATAAACATAAAGAATGTCAGGGTATTATTTTTCAAGGCATTTTGACAGCATTCTTTACAATGTCTTTTTGTGTGTTTACTTTCCCCAAACAATGCCTTTGGTTAGCACCTCTTTTAAAAGACCCATTATATGTTATTTTGTATCTATTTAAATTGGATTCAAAATGCTTTTCAAGCAGAATCTGTATGATTTATCTATTATGGTTGGAATTCTAATGCAGTGGTTCATCCAACTTCACTGGATATATTCTGCCTTCAGAACTCTGCCCGCTCTGCTTCACCAAAGAAACTACAAACATGTTTCTTCTCTGTTAACCTACCATGTTGACTTAAGGATAACAGACTGCATCAGCCAAGGACACCTTGCAAAACCAGGCTGTGTGGAGGCTGCTTAACAATGAAGCTTGTCTTTGCAGGATTTTATAGGGTAGTGTTTTTTGAGGCTTGACTCAGTTCTGACTTTGTACTTTCTTGTAAACAAATCAATATTTTCCATTGTGATGATCTCAACAACCCATTATCTATAACCTGCCTAGCACAATACACCATTTACATGACTCATTTGTTCTAGGACTTTTCCACACCTTTCTTCTCTGTGAGCATCCTGTCCCTCACAAACGCCCGAGTACATCATTAGAAGGTTTGTAAAACAGTTTGATCCATTGAATACTTTCTTGTTTACTGGAAACTAGGTATCATATTGAAACAAATGTTAAATAGCGTTCTTATTAAGATTCTTATTCAGAACTTCAGAATTCAACTTGTTAGTTTCTCTGTTTTAAAATTTAAATGAACTGCAAATAAAGAATATCTAATTATTTCCTAATTTCGTAATCCCTCCCTCTTTCTTTCCATTTTCATTTCTTTTCCCTTTTCTATACATTTGTTGAGTTTGACTTTTGACAATAAATGTAACCCTAAGCAAACATGAATTCTGGCATTGGATAATTAGGTGAACATTTACAAATGTCTTTTTGATTCATGAGAGAAAATTACTACTTCTTCTGTAAAAACCTCACTGCTCTTGATTCAATTCCTAATTGCAATTCTAAAAATGAAAAGTCCACCTTGTCCTTTATTTTATCTTTAGGTATAACGCAGCCAAGAATCATAATTATGAAAGCTACTGTCTTACTAAATCTGGAAAAACAACCATGAAGTTCCTAAAATGGAGATGAGGAAAGAGTAATAATTACCTACATAGCTTTCTCCATTCATATTAACGTGGTGATGCAGGTCACTATACAAAGTGATGTGGCAGTAAAATCAAACTAAAGTGAAAACCTGATTTGTAGCACTTTCTTGTATGTGTGATATTAATGTCAATCACCATGTCCTACTTAAAAGTATCAGTCTGATGCTATTGAACATTGAATTGACAATAGATGCTGTTAGGGGTTCATCATAAACTGTGCTGCTTTGAAGGCTCATGATCTTGAGCATCTTCCAGCTGATGAGGCTGTAGGGTATTGTAGGCATGACTTTGAGGACATGACTGCCTAGGATTTCCATTTAGAGCCTTTTGGCTCCTATCAGCTTTGTTGGCTACACATTTCTTTTGCTGTGAATTCTTCTATACATTTATCTCTATGATAAACCAAAATCATGAGCCAAAATATAGATTTTCTTCATAAAGATGCTTCTGGAATAGCTAGTGTAATACACACACTAATAAATGACTGTAACCAGCTAAGCTTCCAAAATGTCTGAATATAGGTCAGGGATGGAAGAACTCATGTTTTGCTGTAACCAATTAGTTTCTGAGTGTTCTATAAACACTTCCTTTTTGAAGATCACTTTTCATGTATCTATGACCAACAGAAATTTAGAAAAGACTTTCAATATAACCCATGACATATTAAAAGAAAGAGAGGAAACAAGATTTTCTTATAATAGAAAGTATGCCTTGATACCTGTATGTTCTCAAGCTTGAAAAGTACATAACAGATTAAATTTATAAACATAAGTTGAAGTAATTAAAATTTTCTGTTGATAATAGAATACTTACCAAAACAATATAGTAACCTCCAGATCAGTACCACTTAATCAATGAAAATAAAATGTAATTAAAGTTGTTTAATTTTTGTTACTTTGAAAGCAACAAGGTTGATAATAATTTAATGCCACAAACAGTAAGATGAAGAACAGAAGAAAATTTAGAGAATTGGAGAATCAACTTATAAGAAATTGAAGGAAAATATTCAAATAAATTGAAATATTAATTTCCTTTAGGTCACTCCCAGTATATTAGAAAAAATACAATGGACTTTCCAAGAGTTTCCTAATATTTCTCATAAAATTGTTCAGCAAATAACCATTTATAGAAAAATTATTCTTTACAATAAGGTAAAACAAAAACCCTATCCATAAAAGATATTTTATTTGGACACTTGAAACATGCTTCTTTGATAAGTTTCAAATGTGAACCACATGCTCTCTGAATTCTCAAAACAAAGTGTTTTAATTATTTCTATAGGGAGGCAACATGACAGTAGACATATAACTTTAGCCCAAAATAAGCTTTACTTTTATTTGGTTACAACTCATAGTTTGAAATAATTCTTCTTAGGGGTTACCATGGTCTAAACAAAGACATTTGAGTGGCTATTGGTAGGATAATATGACCTTCATGGCATCTGGTCTTTCTTCAAGCTGAAGTTTGGTCATGTTTCTGAAAGTGGGATAGAGACCATGAATACATGGCGCAATGATCAATGTTAGTTCTCAACTTCACAGGATCTAGAATACTGTAGGTGGCAAACCTCTGGGCATATTTCTGAGGAATATCTATGTTTGGTTAGTTTTCCCAGCATGCCTGTAAGTGATTATCTGTTGAGTGAGGGAGAAAGTCACACCCCTTCTACTAGGTGGGTTCACTCCCTTAGTTAGGATCCAGAACTGAATAAATGGAGAAAATAATTCAACACCAATGTGAAGCTCATTCCTCAGCTTCCTGATTGTGGGTATAATGGGACTAGTTGAATTGAAGTTCCTGTGACCTTAAGTTCCTTGTCAATGGAGTATACTCATGATGTGAAAATCAGAACAAACACACTCTCCCTTTGTTGCTTTTTGGGAGCATATCAAACATAGCAACAAGAAAAGTAGGCTATGATACTTGGTATAGGTAGGGAGCAGAAAAGGAACAGTGAGATCAGTTAAGTGAGCATTTCTCAAAGCAGCATAAAGATGCCATTTTCCAAGTTCCTGACTCTTTAACTGAAAAGAAAAATCTGTGGATGGATCAGATAGACAAACTTCATAATCCTGACAAGCTATGAAATTGCAAGCAAGTCACAAAATACGACAGCAAGCTTGACAAAAAACCAAATGGACAGTAATTATACTCAACATTTGAAAGTGGGATATAAGTTTATGCTTCTCATTTTACTTTGTTTAATTCTTTACAAGTTAGCCTATAAAATTTGCATTCATTACCTCCTTTTGTAAATCTCTGTACATTAGCTCATCAAGATGATAAAGGCCTGATAATTTTCTCATTAACTATGAACATTTTCAAAAACTTACAATAAAATGTTAAAATGTTTAAAAGTATCTGTTTGTCTTGATATGATGGCCCTAATTAGTATGAAGTTATTACAAAGTACAGCTGCTAATTAATATTTTTAAAAGTTATAAGAAAAATGGTCCTTAAAGAAGAAAACAGACTTGGTAAAGGGACTTAAAAAAAACTGAAAAAAGTTATCAGTTATAAAAATGTTAAAAGACTAAATATAGCCAAAAGAAAGATATTTTCCATGCATTTGATAAAATCTCTTCAATACTTATTGATTTATACAATTTATCAGGGGCTTTTAATTATATTACTACATTTAACAATTAAAACTAGCAGGGTGATGCATGCCTTTAATTTCAGCACTCGTGAGGCAATGGCCTGCAGATCTTTGGGAATTCAAAGCCAGCCTACTCTACAGAGTAAGTTCCAGGAGAGCAAAGACTACACAGAGAAATCCTGTCTTGAAAGACAAACAAACGTTAAAAAATAATGTAAAAAATGATAAAGAAAAAGAAAAAAAATAAAAATAACTGGTGCAAGGCTGAAGACATAGCTCAGCTGGTAAAATGTTTATGTTGCACACTCGAAGATCCTTACATCCTGTGTGAAAAGAAGTCAGATATGTTAGAGGATACTTGTAATCCAGCTTTAGTGAGGCAGAGATAGGTGGGTTCTTGTGGTATATTGAATAGCCAGACTACCTTGCATGGTAAATAGTGAATTCCAGGTAAGGAAAACTCCAGCATATATATATATATATATAAATACATGCACACATATACATACATACATACATACAGACAGACAGACACACACACACACACACACACACACACACACATATATATATATGGAAAGTATTAAAATATTTAGGGTGATTAGGTTCAAAATGAATCTGGGAGCTGGTGAGATGGTGAGGTGACTCAGTGGTTAAAGGGGCTCACCATCTAGCCTGAAAATCAGAGTTCAACCTCCACGACCCACTAGGTAGAAAGGGAGGAACCACACGCGCATGCACACAGTGTCATAGTCGCCCTTCCCCTTCCACACACAAAATAAATGTAATGAAATTATTTTAATAAGTGTACTTTTATCCATGGATCGACTCAAACACTGCCAATAAAATGAGGAACACTCTGCTGGATGTGGTGAGGGGAGAGTGATCACCCTCATGGTTTTCAGCCAAATGCGTTCATTGGAATTCCTTTCTGGACAGAAACAATATATCCCAAGATGCTTAAAAATATAGCAGATCTGTAATCCAGTCATTCAGGTTGGAATTTGGTCAAAAGAAGCAATTCGCAGGGATTTTCAACCCTAGGATGCCTGTGGCAACATACTTGCAAGAGAAAACGGAAGGAGGGCTTCAAAATCAAAAGAAGCAAGAAATCAGCCATTCCTACAATGGGCTAATAAGGACAGCTAAAGCTGAAACTGTCATATCAAAATGTAACAATCTAGGCTCCAAGGCACAGTCCTACAAGCCCAGCTTCTTGGGTGGCCAAGGCAAAGGGAGTTCAAAATCAAAGCCTGCTGGGTTACAGAGTAACATCTTGTCTCAAAAGAGTGAGCAGAGAGGCTGGTAAATGGCTGTACCTCAATGATAGAGGGCTTGCCAAACATGCAGGAGTCTAGTCCTAGATCCAGTCTGTAGTATTGAAGAAACAGAAGATAGATAGATAGATAGATAGATAGATAGATAGATAGATAGATAGA
>LOEQ01000700.1:323393-355573 GCA_001685075.1 Bramus lutescens | reverse complement strand
ATAGATAGATAGATAGATAGATAGATAGATAGATAGATGATAGATAGATAAAAGTGCCAATGGAATTATGGGATGTTTGGTTTGGCTGACTGGTCTGATATATGCATGCATGTATTCTGTGTTTTAACGTTTTCTTAGTTTTGTAATTAAGAAGACAATAAAGTTCATTTCATTCAAAATATACATGAATGAAGAAGATATTTCAAAAATAAGGATGTTTTCCAGTCATTAAGTATATTTAGTATACTTGAAAAGTTGACAACCTAAACCCAGGTGTGAGGAGACTGATGCAGGAAGGTTGCAAGGTCAAGGCCAGCGTGGGCTCTGTAGTTGGGCACTGTCTTACAAAACAATCAGTAACATTCACCTGCCAGGGAGACAGTGAGTTCAGGAAGATGGGGTTCTCAGGGTTAGGCCCATCTACTACAGTCTGCTATGCTGTAGTATGTGGGATTTCCTCACACCCAGGAAACTCAACCACACAATTTGTGGTAGTGGAGGATGGCATTCACGTTCTTCCCTGTAAGGAAAAAGAAAACCAACTACAAACAAAAATAGCCCACAGAAGAAGTCACTTTCTATTAGCGCAAGAATAATATAATGTTGTTGCCGAGACCTAGGCAGCAATGTCTGCAAGAACTATATATAGAAAATGATCATGAGAGCAGTCAAGATGACTCAGTGGGTAAAGGTGATTTTGCCTTATGGCCTTATGGCCAAGCCTGACAATCTGCATTTGACCCTTGAGTTCCACGTCATGAAATGGAAGGAGTAAACCAACTCCCCAAAGTTGTTCTCTGACCCCCATGTGTGCACCATGGCACATACACTCCCACACCCACAAAATGAAAGAACTGGAGTCTTTAAAGGTTCTTTTAAAAAAATGAACAAGACAGCCCATGGCCCTCCGTCAAAGGTCTCTCTTTCTCTCTGTTTCTCTGCCTCTATCTATCTCTGTTTCTGCTGTTTCTGTCTCTCTCTCTCTGTCTGTGTATTCTTTATCAGTCACCATAGTAAAGAAGATGTGAGCAGAATCATTCAGTCCTTTGAGCACCTGAAGAGAACAGAAAGGACGAAGCCCCTCCCATGGGTACCCAACCTCTCCTCCCAAGCCTCTCCTAGCCCAGACTGTGGCCTCAGACTGGGTTCAGACCTCTGAGCTGAATGACATCACTGGCTTCCAGCCAGCAGGTCATGGGATGTCTCAGCCGAGCCCCAGAGTTCATCTCCACTTACCCATCTCCCATCATGTGACCTGTCAGTCTGACTCTCTCTCTGAAGAACCCAAGTGTGGGCTTTGGGATTCTAGGAGAGACAGCTTTGCAACTGGCGTGTCCCCTCCATCTCCTTCCTTCCCTGGTGACGACATCCTTAATTAAGGGCCTGAACTCTGTTCCCTTGTTTCTCCAGTGTTTCTACTTCTGCTCTCCTGAACTACCCATACATTCCCCCTTGTGCCCTGTGGCTATATGACACTGTGCCATCCTCAGGAGGGATGTGCCCTTCCCTGGCCACATCATCTTCTTTCTGTCACAGACATGCTTCCACAGGTCTTCGCTTAGTGTTTTCTTCCTGACCTCAGTCTTTGGTGAATAGTGGTGCAGATGCTGTCATTGGCCCCTTGGCACACAACCTGCTTCCTCCTCATCCTTGTGGTTTCTCTGCTGTGTGCATTCTGCTACCTTCTGGGACCTCATCATCTTTATGAGCTCTGTTCTCATGAATAAACTTCCCAGACAGGCTTGCTTTAGTAGAGGAACCCATCATGGAGAGTAGGGTAGACCTGGAATTAAATCCTCATTTCTTTAGGGCAGGAAAACCACTTCTCTGAAGCCAGGTTCCCCATCTCAGAAAGGTCTAGCAACACCTCCTGGAAAAAAGTACCTTGTAATCCAAGGATGATGCCCAAGCTCTTCAGCACCATGTGACCAATTTCTAGTACATGCTAAAAAGTTCACAAAGAATGCCTGTAAGGCTAGGGGTATAACTTAGTTGGAGCACTGCATGCTTAACAGGGATGAAACCCTGAGTTCTGTCCTCAAAACCACACAAACTGGTCATACACTTGTGATCTAGTCTTCAGGAGTCAGAGGCAGGAGAGTCAGAAGTTCAAGGTCACCACCCGTGGCCACTTAGCAAGTCTGAGGAAACTTGAGCTCTGTGAGAGAGATCCTGTCTCAACAAGAAAAGGAGGAAGACAGTGAGGGGCTGGGGCGGGGGGAGGGGAGATCAAAAGAAAACAAACACTCCCTTTAACCTTTAGTTAAAGGTCAATCAGTGAAGGAGAACTTGGGCTCAAACCCCGGCTCTGCCAGTTCAAAACAGGGTGAACCTGGGCACAAGGCTGTCTTGCCTGCCGTAGAGGTGGGTGATCATAGAACATATATACCAGATCAAGCACCTAGCATTGAGATGGCTTGCCATGGATCCACTACTGTCCTCCTTCCAAACTTGTGAGGCCACACCAGACAGGCACAGACCACAGAGCTCTTGTCTGTTTCCAGAAAATTCCTTTGCACACATGCTTTGTGCTCTGTTTGCAAGTGCCTCGTATGTAATGATTACGGTGAGGCTGGTGGTGATTACGGAAACAAACACTTTGGAGTAACTATTGTGCTTGTGCATGAGATATTGGTACAGGCACTTTACGTGGATTGACTTAGCTTGTTTGCCAACCATCTTTATCAAGCATGTAATGTGATTTTTTTTTAATTGTAGATGAAGGAACTGTCATAGTGACATTAACTAATTCCTAAGGTTACAACCCTAGTAAGTAGAAACGTCTAGATTCACCCTTGATCTAACCACCATATTCTACTGATTTTCACAGCATATACTCAACAACTGATTGTCAACTGAAACCAAGTATTTCTGAATGAATCATTGTCAAAGATGATGCTGAGAAAAGAGAAAAACAAGATTGCAGAAGAGGACCAGATAGCCTCTGGTTCCCTCTGTCCCTGAAAAGTTGTCCCCTCAGTAAGTGCTTTGTTCTATTCCTCTACTCATTTGAAACAGGGTTTGGTTTCTATGTAGCCTCATGATTTAACCAAGGCTAGCTTCTGATCTGCAATCCTCCTGCCTCTGTGTCCAGGATACTGACATTCTAACTTGTTACCACACCCAACTAATTACCACTAAGAGCACTGTGCATGTTCTCATTCTTTTTCCAGCTTGCTTGTTTGTTTTCCATGGCTGAAGACTGAGCCCAGGGTCTTATGCATGCTAGGCAAGCACTCAGCCACAGGCCCAAGTCTGCCTATGGCTACTCTGATTGACAGGGCATGACAGAAGTGATTCTGGGAAACCTCCAAGCTTAGGTCTTAAGGTAACTTCCAAGTTCCTCCTGACTCTTGTGCTATGTTTCCTACGGTGAAAGCCAGCTGCCACAATGTGAAGAAGCTCAGGCTATTCAAAAGCGGAGTGTATGCGCAGAGATATGGTGTGTCAATATCTACATCTGCCATTGGTTCCAGCGCAGACACCGCACTTCCAAGGGAAACACCTGACAACATTGCCTTCTTCCCCAGCCTTATGACGGACCCATGGGGAGACCTCCAACCAAGCCCTTCCAGGGAACCATTGTGAACAGGAACACCTTGTTTTTACTGCCCAGGTTTGCTGCAGTTCCTTGACTAGCAGTAGAAAACCTGTTTTGTCCTGCGTACAGAACCCCTGTACCAGAAGCACTAGGGAGAAATTTCCACTTAATCTCGATTCCAAGAGAAGCTGGGTAATGAAAAGTATCCTCTCCCTGCTTGCCCAAGCCCAGGCACGGACTGTGAATTGCGTATTCCAGAAGAGACCCTCTCACTTTGGCTGGTCCAAGGCTTGCTGCCAAATGCGTTCCCTCCTAAAGACAGGTGGGAGCCATCATTGACTATTACAACCTGACTTTTCCTTTTCTCTTTGTTGCTTCTCTATTTTCTTCCTTTTAATACACCCATTCTCCCCCTCTGCCATTTCCTCCTCCTCCTCCTCCTCCTCCTCCTCCTTCTTCTTCTTCTTCTTCTTCTNCTCTCTCTCTCTCTCTCTCTCTCTCTCTCCTAACCTTCCTCCCTTTCTTCCTCTGCCCGTCTCCTTTATTTGGAGACAGGCCTCTTGTTTTCCAGGCTGCTCACTACGTAGCTGAGGATGACCTTGAATCTTCCTGCCTCCACCTACAAATGCTGGAATGGCAGACGTGTATCACTATGACTAACTTCCTTGTACACTTTCTTAGATAATTTCTGGCACATGATAGGACATAGTTCATATATATGATATATTACCTTCCAGAGGAAAAAGGACTAAAGTTTTAAAAAATAAAAAGCCACCAGGTGGGGCTAACCCATGGTCTGGTCCTCCAGGAGAAAGACTGTCAGCCTAATGGTTATTGTGTCATTTGCACAGTGGCATTAAAAGTGGGTGCACTTTGAGAGGACAGAATGAGTCAGTATTTTGAGACCTTGGTACATAATCATTCAAGTTGGGTCTTAGGGGGATGCAGGGCTAGTTCTGAGGAGAAACAAAAACTAGTGCAGAATCCAAAGGTGTGTTGTACAGGCATGAGGGAGAGCCAGCAGGTGATGTATCTTGTATTGTGTTCAAGGCCACGTGTTGTCTGGAGGTGAATGAAATTAAATCGAAGTCTGGAGCTAAATTATAAAGGCCTTGAGGGGGGTCCATTTCCTCCTCGAAGGGGATCCACCGTCAACACAGGAGTTCAGATTCCAACTCCACACACCCCAGGAAACCTGCCCTCTTTCCCTGGTGACCTTCTATTGCTGCATCCTGACACCACCTGGCTCCTTAAGCAAGGCTAGGCGGCATAATCCCAGACTCACAAAGGGACAAATGGAACCACATCGGTGGCAGCAATGTTTGGTGCTAAGACCCTGGGGAATGTTGACTTTTCATTTTTCTTCCCTTCTGCTTTCCAGATTTCCTAACATGAGCATTGTTACTTGCAGAATGTTGGAAAATAAAAAATCAGCTTTATTTTTGTCATGCCTTCTGTGCCATACTAGAAGGACTTCAGCTTATTTTGTAGGCAGCAGAGAGACGTCAGGACTATTTAGGAAAGAAATAATCCCATCTGGTCTGGGAGGAGTGCCCAGTGCAGTGTGGAGGTGTCTCTCTAGAGCGTTCACCAGTGCTATGCCCCAGAAGCACCGAGGACCGCGCAGGATGATTCTACAAACACTATGGATGGGTTCCAGTGTAAGGCCCACTCAGCAACCTCTCCACTTCCGAGTGAGTCTGCTGTTGCTTGGCAACCCTCTCAGTGACACCCTTGCTTTTCTGCCAACAGCTCTTCCAAACCTGCCCTTTCTTTCCCAGCTCTGCCTGCGCTCTCTCTGCAGGTGACGGCAGAAGGGTTCGTTATAGTTAGGATGCCATGGTAGGGTTTCTCTTGCTTGCTTTCTGCTGCTGCCTCTTAGGCCTGGTGACCTTCAGTAGCTAGGTCCCAACAAACATTTGCTATCCTCTCTAATCAGAAGGAAAACAACGAACTTCCATGTTGGAGGTAATATTTTAATGTAACATATATTAATGCATGATATTTGCCTTTGTTATAGGAATGGATCTGAGTCTGGAGGGCTCCTGATGAAATTTTTAGATTCTTGTGTTCCAGGACTGTGACTCATGCCAAGGACAGACAGTTAGAAACAGAAACAAGGATAATTTATTGAGGGTAAGGTATTCCTAAGACTAGGAACAGGCTTGTGAGCTCATAGGTGGCAATTGCCTCCCACACACAAACCTTCCAACTTGGGGGCAGGGGCTCTTAAAATATAGGGTGTTCTAAAAGGAGCCAGAACGTTCCCTCCTGTAAGGGACCTTGTGAAGCTCTAGAAGTAAGAAACTCAAAGGCTTCAGGAAGTCCCTAAAACTGACCAGAGCCACTGGGTCCCTCCTTCCTTAAGCATTTATAAACTGTAAGAACTGCTGAAGGGCATTGTCAGACAAACCAAGCTGTGGTCGGGCAGCAGGCTTAGAGCCACGAGCTGCCTGGAAGAGGCAGAGACCCAGAAGAGATGCTCTTCAACTTGTCAATCAGCGAGCTCCAGGTTTCCGGCTTTTGTGAGCCAGCACTACCATGGGGGGGTCAGGAGGGGGGAGTACGTGAGCTTTGGTGATGCAGCTGTCTTTGGGTCATTTCTGTTTCTGTAAGCAACCTCTCCCCCATGATCTTATAAGTAGCCTCAATAAAACTCAGCAAGTAGGACTTTGGCAATTTCTTTATTTTTTAGTCTTCCGTCGGTTCCCTCTCTGGGGTGAGGAGGGGTTTGTTCACATCTTCCCAGGAATAGCTGAGAAAAGCAAACATATATACACACAAATGCAGGCCCAGGAGGCTCATGCCCTATTATAGGTACTGCTTTTCCTCTGTATCTCAAGGACTTTTCTTAGACACACTCAGTTTGTTACCTGCAGCCCTGGTGGGGTAAGGGATCCAAGTCTAAGTGGCCATAGTCATCCCCCCCTCCCCAAGCTGAAAGCCGCAAAGCATTTCTGTCTTACAGAATGTGACCTTTGAACTCCTAAACAAGCCTTGCTGCTGGAGACAGTTATTCCTGTTACCAAGTATTGTAGAAACTCTTCTCTCTCAGCTTCAGTCTTCCCGGGAACCTGCCCTCATCACATAAGCCAATGACCCACCCTCACCTTCCCGCCATCCTCCTGCACAAACTTCTTTGTACCCTTGTCGCTCTGTGGCTACAAGAAGGGAAGGATGGTCCATGTTCATTAGCTCTACTGTCCCTGTATCCAAGAGTCCTCAACCCTGTGGCTCTCTATATCAAATCTTCCAAAGCCAGTCTCTGGAGGAGGAACATAAGGCTTTATTTAGTAATGTGCATTTCCTAAGAACCTTGCTGCCACAGGCCCTTGTAGGCTACTCCATGGGAGTCACCAAGTGCTTCCTATCAACTCTTATCCATTTCCAACTCCATGGTCCACAGGAATAATTGCTTATCCCCAGCTGTGAGAAATAGTAGCCCCAAGTTCAAATGCTCACTGTTCACAGCCCTTGGTAAAAAGTTTTTGACAAACCCAAGAAGCTGTGCTTCCTCAAATGAGCTCCACAGGATATCACAAGCACAATGGGGACCGGAATCTGGAAACAATGGTATTCCGATTCTGAATGAGTGAGTGGCCCGGCAAGGCAACCGTTCATGCCTACTCTGTGCCAGCGCAGAGACATCACTGCTAAGAGGGGCTCATGGAAAGTGTGCCACACAGTGCCGAGAAGCTCCCCGCCCCCACCTTGGAAAGAAAGGCATCAGCAGAGGCACCCCAGAGCAGAGCAAAGCATCCAGAGTGCCCAACAAGAGGTACGAAGCAACTCCCCTTCACGGGGCGTGCCTCTGTGCTAGGCAGGGCAGGGTACTGCTGTAACTTGCTCCTAAGGAGGAGGAAGTTCTCCTGGGAGTGCGGTTGGCAGCAGCATCTGCGACCCAGAAGGAAGAGAAACGCCCTGTCCGAAGGAGAGGTGGATAGTGAAGGGTTTTAATAAAGGCTTCAGCGTCCCAAACAGGGAACTCTGGAGACGGGGGAGGTTGACTAATTCTCCATTGTCAAACAGGTGGGAGTGGCATGGCATCCCATAGTATTCCAACTGACTTGGGAGGAGCAAGAGAAACTTTGGAGCTTCAGGGTTGATGGTTTCCCCAAAGTGCCATAGCTTGTTAAGTACGGTCTAGCCTCTCTGGGCCATTGCAAGTACGCAGGGAGGACCAACTAAGGGAAAAACATCTGGAAAGGCTGGAGGGAGGAAGAGAGCCTCAAGAGAACTTATTCTAGAGACCGCTTAGGGGAAGGTACTGCGTAACCCCAGGCCGGGCCTCAGGGAGTTAGTTACAGAAGAATGAGGAAACATCAGGTGGGCTCCTCCAGGCCAAGTCCAGCCACCTGGGTGTCTCCTTGAGGAAGACGTGTCCCTTTCAGAGACTAGGCTGTAGCAGTAAAGTGAAGGGTGGATTGCAAACAGGGACAATCACAGATGAGAGGGCGAGGCAGCAAACCAAGAGAAGCAAGAGAGTCGGACTGACAGTGGATAACAGGAAGGACAGACTGAGGGAGATTTACCAGACATTAAGTCAGACAGATTGGTAAGGTTCAGAGCTGATTTGGGAGAAGGGAGAAGGGAGTCAAATACAACCTTGAGCACTGGTACTACCGGTTTCTGGGGAGAGATGGTCCCATGGGTAGGGCAAACCTAGAATAGGTTTTAGAGTCAATACCGTATGTGAGGCCACTGCAGGACCCTTGATGAACAGGCTGGTTGGAAGCCCACACACAATGTGTGTGAGGTATAGGCAAATTATGGAAGAAGCGATGATTGAAATCATAGGGGTAAAGGAAGGCTCTGAAGAACTCAGCAGAGGTAAAGAAAGGGGAAGTAGAGGGACCGGAGATGAAAGGAGGAAGAGAAGCAGGAGAGGAGGGACACTTCCCGGTGTGGTGGCTCACATTGGTTCCCCTGGAACTCCCAAGGCTAAGGCAGGAAGACCAAAGGTTCAAGGCAAGCCCAAGCGACATTGTGAAAGCCTGCCTTAAAACAAAAATATGGTTGACAAGTTAGAGAGGGTCAGTATATCAGATGTAAAAAGTTGGAACATAAAGACACTATGTTTTTGAGACAGGGTGTCTGTCACATGTCCCAGGGTGTCCTTTAACCTTGAAGTTCTAATCCTCTTATCTCTACATCCTAAATTTTGGTATGACAAGTATAGGTTGCCATTCATGTTTCATGCAGTGCTGAGAGCAGAACCTAGGGCCTCACGCAAGTAGGCAAACACTCTATTGCACGAGCCACACACGCATCTCAATACACTTGATTTAAGTGTTAGAAAATATGCCACCATCTTAGAAAGAACATGTGCAACAGACTGAAAGCCACGCCAGCAGGGACGGGAGATCCCAGCAAACGTTTGGACTCAGGAATGTGGTAGGCCTACCTTGGCTCCCCATTACTTTTCCAGTATACATTCTGTTTTGTTAACTCATGTGTACACATTTGGATGGCGAGTCAACTTTAATGAGACGAGAGATCAAGTAGGGCATATGTTTGTAGAGCAAGACATGGATTAATAACTTAATGAAGATCCTGGTGACGTGTGTGTGTGTGTGTGTGTGTGTGTTTGCTAAGGATCACACCCAGTGCTACCCCAACCCTTGGTTAATGTATTTATCTGAGCTTTTGGTTAGGAAGAGGGTCAAGTGGGTTGCATTCATTTCTTTGCTGCACAGTAAGAAATAACCACAAACTGGGTGGCCTGATAGGTGATACACCGTTCATAAGCCCTGAAGCTAGAAGCCTGAAGCTTCAGGGCCACACTTCCTTATAAGGCTCTACGAAAGATTGTTCTCTTGCCTGATTCTGGCTTCTGGGATCTGAGACGTTTGGAAGTATGTGGAAGCAGCGTTCCCCTCTGCGGCTATCTTCTCATTGTAGTGGCATTCAATTGTATTTTAATAAAGACTGCCTGAAGATCTGAGACTAAAACAGTCCCACTGGGCAGCCTGACAGACCAAGTTATGGTAACATGCACCTTTAATTCCAGTAGCCATAATGACACATACCTTTAATCTCAGTAGCCATAATGACATGCACCTTTAATCTCAGTAGCCATAATGACATGCACCTTTAGTCCCAGTAGCCACACTAGTTGCCATAGATACTGGGTTATGCATGCCTTTAATGCCGGTGGTGCACACCTTTAATCCCAGCCCTAGGGAAGATTATAAAATGGGAAGAAACAGCTCTCAGCGGACAGTTTCATTCTGAGATTCCTGGAGGCAGGATCGCCATTTTGGGACTGAGGTCGAGGTAAGAGGCAGTGACTGACTGTTTTCCTTTTCAGATCTTCAGGTTGAACCCCAATTTCTGATCCTGAGATTTTGTTAATCATGTTTCATCTCATGACCTTCATTCTCGTAACATACTAATCAGGAAAAAACTGATTTCACCAATCTGAAATGTCCCTGCTTCATCTTTAGATAATGTCAGGTCTGGGTGCCTCTCTGGAGGCAGGGTCAGTGGCTACAGCACGCTGTGCACACTCCACTGTGAGGCTCTGCTTGCAGTTTGCTGAGAAACTGTGAGAAAACCAATTAGGATTTGTCTGGGGGCTCTTGTGGTGGTAAGATGGCTGTAGTCTTGTCAAGCTGGATTTGTACGCAACTGTCATGCACAGGCCACGAATCATCAGTGATTTTGCCCAGCTGCTCTGAATTAAGTCTTCAGAGACTGCTTCCAAATGATGACATGTTCTGAGTTTGAGATAGCAGTCTGGGTCAAACAGGCTTCCATTACATGAGAACAAGGCCTGGTTTAGAGACATCGATGGTGTTTATGTCCGAGGAGGGGAGAAACATGGCTGTGTTTCATTGCTTTGGAAAGGGCAATTCTTTTCTGTGATGGAAGACAGAAATTCTGGTGGGAAGAGGGATCCAGTGAGGGGCAGTTGAGGATTTGAGAAGCACTGCCCTTGATAGTGGGAAAAGGAGGAGAGCCACAGAAGTGCAAGTGTGTAAGCGTAGAGAAGGGGAGGGGCAGTTTAGCCAAGGGCAGCATCATGCCTGCACAGTCCAGTGTAAGCCAGAAGAGAAAGGGGAAAACAGTGTGTAAATTGGCTTCATGTCACTATAACAAACACCCAAGACCATCAGTTTAGAGAGAGGAAAGGTCTATTCTGGCCCATAGTCTTGGAGGTTTTGTCCATGATTAATTGACCTCTGAGATAAGGCTGCAGATCATGGACAGAATGATGGGAAGCAAACTACTCAATTCACAGGCAAAGAAGTGGGGGTTCCTTTTGTCGGTAAGCTCCCAGTGACCTGAAGGACTCTCACTAGGGTTCACCTCTTAAACAATCCACCACTTCCTAAGAGTGCCCCCTCTGGGGACAAAGTCTGTAACACATGCACTTTGGGGACACTCAAGATCCAAATACTGACAGAGCATATGGTGAGGGACATGGACTTTATCACCTGACTAGTCAGTTATGTGAGCAATTATTTACTGAAAATTGTGGAGGAAGAAATGATTGAATGGGCTAACAAGGAAAACTCAGACTTCAAATACTGCCTTAGTGTCTGCTACCCTGTGTGTGGCCATATTTCAAGCGGCAGTGAGGGTTCAGGTGAGATATTGGAGGCTACTCGTTTAAACAGGACTTTACAGGGTTAGACAAATATTCAGCTGGTAACCTGCTTGCCTTGGAAAATGCTAGGCCTATGTAAAATG
This sequence comes from Bramus lutescens, assembly GCA_001685075.1. Taxonomy (NCBI): domain Eukaryota; kingdom Metazoa; phylum Chordata; class Mammalia; order Rodentia; family Cricetidae; genus Bramus; species Bramus lutescens. The sequence continues at coordinate 344,337 of LOEQ01000700.1, read as the reverse complement.
CTAGGCATGGTGTTGCGTGATGTTAGTTCTAGCCCTGGAGAGGTGGAGACAGGTAGAATGCTGGGTCTTTCTGTCCAGTGGCTTAGCTTAGTTGAATCTCAGAGAACACAGTGGAAAACAGTTTGAATGAAACCTGAAGGTGGACCTCTGGCCTTCACATGCATGCACACATGTGCAAACACACAAAAGACTTTGCTGAGGAATGACATGTACAAAACCGTGCCTGGCTCTGTGAGGGAACTGCAGAACAGGTTGTCCTCCTTTAAGATTGTTTACATAACAAGGCGGTGGTGGCACAAGCCTTTAATCCCAGCCTTAGGGAGGCAGAGTTCGCGGCCAGCCTGGTCTACAAGAACTAGTTCCAGGACAGGCACCAAAGCTACAGAGAAACCCTGTCTCGAAAACAAAAAACAAAAACAGTAACAACAAAAAAAAGATTATTTATGTAAACTTTCTGGAAGGCAAAATACACAATAGGACAAAACAGAAGACCAAAAAATGGGAAAAGATCTTCACCAACCTCATATCTGACAAGGGCTGATACCCAAAACATATAAAGAATTCAAAGAAACTAAATTTCAACAAACTAAATAATTCAGTTAGAATATGGGGTTCCAACTTAAACAGAGATTCTCAACTGGAGTGTCAGATGGCCGAGAATCACTTAAGGAAATGTTTAACATCCTTAGCCATTAGGCAAATCAAAAAACAACTCTGAGATTCCATCTTACACTTGTCAGAATGGCTAAGATCAAAAACACAAGTGACAGCTCATGCTAGAGAGGATGTGGAGCAAGGGGAAGGCTCCTCCATTGCTGGTAGGGGTGAAATTGTATGCAGCTACTTTGGAAATCAATATGGCGGTTTCTCAGAAAACTGGGACTCAATCCACCTCAATACCCAGTTATAACACTCCTGGGCATTTACCCAAAAGATGCTCCAACCTGACACAAAGACACTTACCCAACTTTATTGATAGCAGCTTTATTCATAATAGCCAGAAACTGGAAACAACCTAGATGCCCCTCAACTGAAGAATGGATAAAGAAAATGTGGTATATTTACACAGTGAGCATTACTCAGCTGTTAAATACAATGACATCATGAAATTTACTGGCAAATGGATGGAACTAGAAGAGATCATCCTGAGTGAGGTAACCCAGACCCAGAAAGATATATTCACTTATAAGTGGGTATTATATTGAGAACCAGGCTACAATCCACAGACCCAGAGAAGCTAAGTTATAAGGAAGGCCCAAAGGGGTGTGCGTGTGTGCATGAATCTCACTGTGAAAGGGGAAGAGAATAGACATCATCAGTGGAGGGGGATCTGGATTGTGCTTGTGGTGGAGGCAAGAAGGATCAGGTGGGGTAGGACGGAGGAAGAGAGTACTGGGAGAGATAAATGGAATCGGGGACATTTCTGGGACAAGCTAGAATCCTAGCACAATGGACACTCTCAGGAATCTATGAGGATGAGCCTACCTAGCAGTGGGGGATACAGAGCCTGAACCAGGCATCTCTATAACCAGGCAATATTTCCAGGGGAGTGATCAGGACACCAACGCAGCCACAAAACCTTTGGCCGACAATTTGTCCAGCCTACAGGAAGTGCTGGGTTAAAGGTGATGCAGAAATTGTGAGCATGGCCAACCAATGACTGATGCAGTTTGAGACCCATACCATGAGAGGAAGCTCACCTCTGACACTAGCTGGAGGGCCAGGATCCAGAGATAGGATGGCCCAGAGACCTGGGATAGAACCAAACACAACTGGAAAACAAAAGGTCAATGAAATGATTCCTAATGACATTCTGTTATACTCAGATTGGCACCTGCCCAATGGTCATCAGAGAGGTTTCACCCAGCAACTGATGGAAACAAATGCAGAGATCCATAGCCAAATGTTAGGCAAAGCTTGGGGGAATCCTGTAGAAAAGGGGGAGGAAGGGTTGTAGGAGCCAGATGAGTCAAGGACACCACAAGAAAACCCACAGAATCAACTAATCTGGGCCATAGGGGCTCGCAGTGACTGAACCAAAAATCAGGGAGCCTGCATGGGACCATCCGAGGCCCTCTACATATATGTGACAGTTGTGTAGCTTGGTCTTCTTGTGGGACTCCTAACACTGGGAGCAGGGGCTGTCTCTGACTGTGTTGCCTGCTGTTAGGACCCTTTTCTCCTACTGGGTTGCCTTGCCCAGCCTTAATAAAAGAGGAGATGCCTAGTCTCACTGTAACGATATGCCATGACTGGTTGATATCCATGGGAGGCCTGCCCTTTTCTGAAGAGAAACTGAGAAGAGGGGAGGTGGGGGGAGAGCCTGAGAGGAGGAAGGGGAAACTGCTGTGAGAATGTAAAAACAACAATATAAAATAATAGTTACATAAAAGATAATTTATCGAATCACGGAGCATAAGACTTAAGTCTGGCATTCACTATTAAAGCGACAGAAGGAAGCACCACACGGTTAGTGTGTACCTGGAAATCCAGAAAGGATTTAGAATAACTCTAGCACCCATGTTCAAATAATTTCCAAATCTTCAGCAAACATTAGGCATGCATCTTATGATTTACAAAGAAAGAAAGAATTAGTGGAAGGGGGAGGAGCCCCTGTGTTCTCTGGGATTGGACAGGGAATGGCAGGGAGATGTAATTTCTGCATGGACTCTCTCTCAGGTGTGAGGGATGGCCATGTGAGGAAGATCATACATTATAGCTTCAGGAAGAGCCATGTCAAGTTGGCCGTGACTGGAAAAGCTGGCTGATGTGTCTAGTGTCCAGATGTCTTGGGGGCTGCTGAGGAATCAGCATGTTACATTGTGCATGCATTCCCACCATCAGGATCTGTGCAGCGTCTCACTGGAGCCTTTGTGGACCAGATAGATGAAGACAAGGCTCCCTCCTTCCTATCTCCCTCTTCAGTCAAGAGACCAGGAGAGGGCTGGGGATGTCTACTCTGTATGGTGCTTGAACAGCATTTACAAAGGCCTGTGTTGGGGCGGGAGAGGTGTCTCAGCGGTTAAGAGCACTGACTGCTCTTCCAGAGGTCCTGAGTTCAATTCCCNCCCTCAACTGAAGAATGGATAAAGAAAATGTGGTATATTTACACAGTGAGCATTACTCAGCTGTTAAATACAATGACATCATGAAATTTACTGGCAAATGGATGGAACTAGAAGAGATCATCCTGAGTGAGGTAACCCAGACCCAGAAAGATATATTCACTTATAAGTGGGTATTATATTGAGAACCAGGCTACAATCCACAGACCCAGAGAAGCTAAGTTATAAGGAAGGCCCAAAGGGGTGTGCGTGTGTGCATGAATCTCACTGTGAAAGGGGAAGAGAATAGACATCATCAGTGGAGGGGGATCTGGATTGTGCTTGTGGTGGAGGCAAGAAGGATCAGGTGGGGTAGGACGGAGGAAGAGAGTACTGGGAGAGATAAATGGAATCGGGGACATTTCTGGGACAAGCTAGAATCCTAGCACAATGGACACTCTCAGGAATCTATGAGGATGAGCCTACCTAGCAGTGGGGGATACAGAGCCTGAACCAGGCATCTCTATAACCAGGCAATATTTCCAGGGGAGTGATCAGGACACCAACGCAGCCACAAAACCTTTGGCCGACAATTTGTCCAGCCTACAGGAAGTGCTGGGTTAAAGGTGATGCAGAAATTGTGAGCATGGCCAACCAATGACTGATGCAGTTTGAGACCCATACCATGAGAGGAAGCTCACCTCTGACACTAGCTGGAGGGCCAGGATCCAGAGATAGGATGGCCCAGAGACCTGGGATAGAACCAAACACAACTGGAAAACAAAAGGTCAATGAAATGATTCCTAATGACATTCTGTTATACTCAGATTGGCACCTGCCCAATGGTCATCAGAGAGGTTTCACCCAGCAACTGATGGAAACAAATGCAGAGATCCATAGCCAAATGTTAGGCAAAGCTTGGGGGAATCCTGTAGAAAAGGGGGAGGAAGGGTTGTAGGAGCCAGATGAGTCAAGGACACCACAAGAAAACCCACAGAATCAACTAATCTGGGCCATAGGGGCTCGCAGTGACTGAACCAAAAATCAGGGAGCCTGCATGGGACCATCCGAGGCCCTCTACATATATGTGACAGTTGTGTAGCTTGGTCTTCTTGTGGGACTCCTAACACTGGGAGCAGGGGCTGTCTCTGACTGTGTTGCCTGCTGTTAGGACCCTTTTCTCCTACTGGGTTGCCTTGCCCAGCCTTAATAAAAGAGGAGATGCCTAGTCTCACTGTAACGATATGCCATGACTGGTTGATATCCATGGGAGGCCTGCCCTTTTCTGAAGAGAAACTGAGAAGAGGGGAGGTGGGGGGAGAGCCTGAGAGGAGGAAGGGGAAACTGCTGTGAGAATGTAAAAACAACAATATAAAATAATAGTTACATAAAAGATAATTTATCGAATCACGGAGCATAAGACTTAAGTCTGGCATTCACTATTAAAGCGACAGAAGGAAGCACCACACGGTTAGTGTGTACCTGGAAATCCAGAAAGGATTTAGAATAACTCTAGCACCCATGTTCAAATAATTTCCAAATCTTCAGCAAACATTAGGCATGCATCTTATGATTTACAAAGAAAGAAAGAATTAGTGGAAGGGGGAGGAGCCCCTGTGTTCTCTGGGATTGGACAGGGAATGGCAGGGAGATGTAATTTCTGCATGGACTCTCTCTCAGGTGTGAGGGATGGCCATGTGAGGAAGATCATACATTATAGCTTCAGGAAGAGCCATGTCAAGTTGGCCGTGACTGGAAAAGCTGGCTGATGTGTCTAGTGTCCAGATGTCTTGGGGGCTGCTGAGGAATCAGCATGTTACATTGTGCATGCATTCCCACCATCAGGATCTGTGCAGCGTCTCACTGGAGCCTTTGTGGACCAGATAGATGAAGACAAGGCTCCCTCCTTCCTATCTCCCTCTTCAGTCAAGAGACCAGGAGAGGGCTGGGGATGTCTACTCTGTATGGTGCTTGAACAGCATTTACAAAGGCCTGTGTTGGGGCGGGAGAGGTGTCTCAGCGGTTAAGAGCACTGACTGCTCTTCCAGAGGTCCTGAGTTCAATTCCCAGCAACCACATGGTGGCTCACAGCTATCTATAATGAGATCTGGTGCCCTCTTCTGGAATGCAAACATACACGGAAGGAATGCTGCATACATAATAAATAAATAAATCTTTAAAATAAATAAGTCCTCACCTCCAAAAACAAACACACACACAATAAAATCAGAAACAAAGAAACCAGAGGTGGCTCTGCTTAGCAGATAAGAGAAGGACAATGGTAGCTCTTACCTTGATAGCCTATCTAACCTCATGTCTTTGAACTTAAGACAATGATAGGCCTTTAGTCCAGTGTCTAGCATCCTTGTCTCCCAACACTTTTGCTTCAGGGAGAATGTTCGTCAGCCACTAGCTTCCTAAGGGCCACATAGTTCTCATACGCTGTCATTACACAACTGGTCCATGCCTTCCTTATCCATCTGGGAGGCCCAGTGAACAGGAGAATCTGATGTCCCTCATATGTCGAGGACTTAGATTGTGAGCCCACACATGGTTCAATTAAAGAGCACTGAGAGAATGCCAAAGGCTGTAAATACAGGTACTATGATAAAAAGTGAGAGGCAGCTTGGTTAACTGATGGTACTTGACAGATCAAGGCAGTAATTAGGGAATGATCCAGTCTGCTATGCCCCAAAGAGTGGCAAACGACCTTTAACGCAAAAAGAAAGGTCAGAAAATTTGCATCCCCCTCCCTTTTGAGACCATAGGAAATGATATTAAGCCTTGAGTTTTGAATAAGCAGAGAAAATTCTTTGCTTGGCATCATCTCCCTACTTGCCTCTCTGTCTGTCTACCCGTCTGTCTATCTTTAGAGTCAACTTTCCAGTCAATTGGCTGTTCCAAGAGACACTGGGTCCCCATCCCCTATCAAATCTCAGGCCCTACAGATCTATCAGAATATGACGTGCCTGGGAAGTTTTTCCCGGATGAGAATATAGTGAGAAGAGGGAGGGTAACTCAGGGACACAGATTTTAGGGACTGCAGGGCTTATGACAATGATGTCACTGCTGCTGCAGAGTTGCCGACTATCCTTGTTCTCCATGCACAGCCTGATGCTTTCCATTTGCCTATTCAGTTGCACATTCAAGCTCCCAGGTCCCTGAACCCGTATAGATTTCTTTAAAAAAAAAAAAAAGCCGTTGTAAACCGGCTGTAGAAGGGAACAGTGTGAACGTGTATGCGTTTCTCTGCAGTCGGCTTTCACAGCTCATTTCACAGACAGCATGCAGATGTGCACCCCCATCCTGGGTCTCTCCCTAGGCAACCTCAGCATTAAAATCCTCAGCACCAGGCTATTCTTTCCCTGCATCTTTCAACTCCTACTCCGCCTGCTTTGGAGACATTGCTTCTGGAATGGTCTGAAGCCCCTCCGAGATTCCACACACCCACCCTGAGCTTCCTGTCTTCCCAGCTCATCGGGCTGTGTTCTCAGCTCAGTGGTTAGTACTGCCTAAAAACAGAGGCAGAAAGGCTGGCATTGTCTGTGCAGGCTAAGAGGTGTCTCACAGGGGGGTTCAAAAGTCCACGCCTTGCGCATTCAGCTCTCCCTGTCTCCTACTCGTGGATATGATGTAAGTGCTCAGCTGTTCCTGCCGCTCTGCCTTCGCTCTACCGTCACAAAGAACTATAGCTCTGAAACTCTGAAATCTGAACACTGAAGACCAAATCAAATGCTCCCTTCTATAGGTTGCCTTGGCCGTGGTGTGAAGCAATAGGAGTCTAACTCCGACAGCTACTGTTTCCGGTAGACTCAGTCACAGACTCCCAATATTTGGAGATGCGGGTATGATTTTAATAAATCATTAATAAGCCCCCTTTAATTTTTCCAGTCCCCCCTTCTCTTTCTCTTTTTCCTTTTGATTTTTTGAGACAGGGTTTCTCTGGGTAGCAGTCCTAGCTGTCCTGGAACTCTGTAGACCAGGCTGGTCTTGAATTCACAGAGACCTGCCTCCCAAGTGCTGGGATTAAAGGCATGTGCCATTACCGTCTGACCAGTCTTTTCTTTTGGAATAAGCAATCTAGGAAAGGAGGTTTGCACATAACCCGCCCCCCCCATTCCCAACTCAGCCCCCAAACTCTTCTAAGCAGAAAAACGGATCTCTAGCCATTGCCATCTTTCATGACACCAGAAAGAGCATTGGTGGTACTTAATGGAGAACTTACGTGTGAAAATCTACGGAGGTAAGCTTTATTTAATTTCCTCACGTAACCTCTAAAATCCCTACTATCAAATGTTAAGCAACATATTATCGGGGGAGTAATGTGACTAGTGTCTAGGACTTTGGAACTTTCACAATGCCTTGTGAAGAAGAAATGACAGACAGGAAAAGTCAATACGTTCTGAGGGTGGCCAGGGAGACGTAGGGACAAGCTCACATTAAATGTCTTCAGAGAGTGAAGGGATTCTTCTGAAGATGATGTGATGATGGTAAGACTGAGGAGAAGACGCTTCAAAAGGGGTTTCTCTCTCCCTGATCCGCCCTTCCTTTGCCAGTCCCTGGATATGAACACCCTTAGTTCTTTGGCATGGGCTGTGAGCTTGGCTAAGGGAAACTGTGCTACACCAGCTACACCCTCAGTTCTCTTCCTGTCTCCTTACTCATCCTTGCTGGTACCTTGCTTCAATTCAGGCCACACCTCAGACTGGGTAAAAACCCTAGCACCATGGATCCGTAGAGACTGGGGCAGGATGGAGCATGCCCAGAGGCTTGGCCACTCAAAGCCATGCCCAGTGAGGAATTCTCAAAAGAATTCTAGGCGTGTCACTGAAGCATACAAGAGCTGGCTTCAGAAGACAGGGAGTCCTCTGAGAGATTCAAAGGACTTGAGCTTGAGCTAAGTGGCAAGAACTTCTGGAGGAAACGGTTCAAAGATCAGGACAAGGAAAGACCCTCCAGGGAGCCTGCTCAAAAGAGAGTTCCCTTTCTCCAGATGCATAATCTTCCATTGCTGATGGAACTAGAATTCGGGGGGGGGTCCCTAATAGTAAGTCAAATAGACCATTATTCTTTTACAGCTTCAGATTTATTTTTAAAACTATCTCCATGTTGCTTTATGTGCGGGAGATCTCTCCTTTGTGATTAAAACGGCTTCTGCTGGGAAGGCGAGCAGAGATGTGAAGAGATAATTGCTGCATGGTATGAAAAGTGCCATCCTAAGTGATGCCTCCGACAGCACAAAAGAGGGAGTGACGGCCACTGCCGAAGAGGAAGAAGGTTTTCTATGAAGGAGGTGGGTTTTCAGATCCGTCTTATACAATTAGACCAATATGTTCACATGGGAGAGCTAGGGTTTGCAGAACGCTGTGTTTGTGTTCGCAAGGCAGGAAGCATTTAAGCTCAGAGTTGCTATAATTACGGGAGAAACTGCTAAAGATGGGTAGCGGACAAATGCGAAGAAACCTGGGTTCTAAAAGGTTGTGACGATGTCGTATGAGGTGGTTGACGTTGAGGCCACTGAGGGAGACTCTTGCTATAGGAAGTTGGCCACAGGGAGCAAGGGTGGAACAGGCAATCGTTTTGGTGGGAAAATTGATACTGGGATCATGAAGATCCCAGACAGGATCAAGTGAGAGTGGCTTAGAGATATCAGGTGGCGTGGCTGAGTAGGTGATGAGAACATGGCAGGAGCAGGAGAGAGTCGGGAGCTGGATTTCAGTCATTACATTTGTGGAGCATCAAGTTGGAATGGTCTGAGGAGCTGAAGCCCACTAGAGAGAGGTGGCTATGTAATATCATGAGAAATTGTCGCGATTCTTTCTCAGGAATTTCCCAAATAAGCTGGGCATGATGGTACAGGTTTGTAGTCCCAGTGCCTGGGAGGGAGAGGCAGGCAGATCTCTGTGTGGTCTAGGCCAGTGTGTATAGCGAGATGCTATCTCCAAACAATTAAAACAAAATTCCCAAGACAGACATATATAACAGCATAGGGTACAACCGTGATGCTACTATTAAGCTTCAATAATGATTACCAACTATGACTCAACTGTTCCTCTGTTTCCTATCTAGTTTATCGTCTTAAATATATTATTTTAATTTCTTTGAGATTTTCAAATCTGTGTATAGTGTATTTTGACCGTATTCATCCCACACTCCTTCCCCACCCCTCTGTGAGCCCCCCTCCCCACCTCTTCACTCCCCTCCTGATTTTATGCCTGCCTTGGTTAATGTCTATACTGTGATAAAACACTGTGACCAAAAGCAGCTTGGGCAGGAAAAGGTTAATTTCATTTTTAATTCTCAGGTCACACTCCTTCACCAAAGGAAGTCAGGGAAGGAACTCAAAGGAAGAACCTGGACGCAGAAACTGCAGCAGGAGCAATGGAGAAATGCTGGTTACTGACCTGCTCCCCTGGCTTCCTCAGTTTGCTTTTTGATACAACTCATGACTGCTTGCCCAGGGTGGCACTGCCCACAGTGTGCTAGTTCCTCCTACACCAATCATCAACAGAGAACTTGATTGCCAAACATGTCAACAGCCCATTGCCCAGTGTTATGGATGAATTTCTAAATTCCTTCTAAGAAGAAGCCAGAGTCCTTCCCAAATGACATTGACGAAAAACTACCCAAAATGTCTCTTTCCTTTTTTAGTGAGCTACTGAGTCCAATTTGTGCCGCCCCTATATACATGGGTGTGGTGTTTGCTAATCACTTTGAGTCCAATATCTTGTGTCTGGGATTTCCCTCTCAAATGTAGCCCTTCACATTTAGAAGCAACATTTCTGTCATGTCAAGAAAGCCAGTTAACATAAGAGAATGAAACAGGCGTAAGGAAAACACAAGGTGAAAGAGAGTCTTCATACTTAGAGAGTCTGGGACACCCAGGGCTCTGAAGGCTTCCCTGCAGCGTGGTTGTTTGACCTGGAGAATCTTTGAGCCAAAATTTTCTTTACCATTAGACATTCTGACCCAGTCCTCCCTAGTGATGTGAGCCACCCTGGGGAGCACATTGTCTCTTGAGGACAGCTTTCCTCCACTGACCTTTGACACAGAGCACATTCCCTTAATGACAATGTCCTTAATCCCAGCAGGGAGGGATGACCACTTCCATCCCTGAATCACCAGGCCTTCTCATGGTGCCGCCACGTTCTCTGTTATTCTAGAGCTGTTGGGGCCACACAGATGCTTCTCACACAGTTAAACTCTTCTGAAAGTCAGCAGTGTAGGCTCCCTGTCTCAGCACCAACAGTGAGTACCCAGCCCAAGGTTTCGGCAGAAGACTGACAATTGTATAAAGAAACAAAGGGAGCTTCACTTTGGTTAAAGGCAGGCAAAGAGTCAGGCAAAAGCTGAGAAGATATTTGCAAAGACTGGGGCAGTATCTCAGAGTTTCGAAGTCATGAATATATAATAGAAAGTAAGCATCAATTTTTTTCAGAAATATAGTCACAATGGACACAAGAAACCAGCATTATTGTTATACTATTCTTTTGAGACAATGTAGGTCATTCTGTAGACCAGGTTGTCCTCAAATCACTGGCAAGCCTCATGTCTCAGGCTTCCCAAGGGCTAGTGTTACAGGTATGACCAGTATGTCCAGCTGCTTATGCACTAATTTAACAGAAATATTAAGGTCACCCACATGAAGCAGCCATAGTCATTGTTCTTTCTAGCACCCTCCAGCCCCCCAATGAAAATGACCAAGACTGAAAACGGAGCATGCCTTATACCAGAGCTTCTCAGGCTATACTGCCCTGGAAACATCTGGGGGTCCCGTTTCAAGACAGATGTTCACTTCATAGATCTGCAGTGACCTGAAATGGCTTCTCACAGGGCAAGCTCCCTGCAATGCTAACGTCTGACGCTGGTGGGATACTCTAGAGTGCAAGCATGGTTAGCAGTGGCCTCCAAAGGAAACAGCCAGTGAGATTCACAGGTACACAGCGTCCCACTCCTAGATGAGCCTCTGCAGTTACTCTACCCACTGCAAAAAGAAGCGTCTCTGGCCAAAGCTGGTAGCATCACTTGTCCTTGGCCATACCATAGCCATTTAGAGAGCAATTTGACAGGCTCATCATTTCCTTTTGGAAAATGACAGTAGTAGCTTCCCCTACTAGGGTCTATGGCCTCCCCAGTCAAGGGCTTTTAACTGGGTTTTCACTATCAGATGTGAATTCCTTCCCGTGGAGTTGGCCTCAAATCCAATCAAAAGGTGGGAGGGGGGATGGAGAGAGGGGGAGGAAATTGGGAGGAGGGGAGGAGGTGGAAAATTTTAATAACAATAATAAAAAATAAATTAAAATAGTGATTTGTTGTGGCAGAAATTCCCGCCAGCCTGGCACTAGAGGATTAGTAAGCGACCCCCCCANTCACCCTCTACCTTACCCCCCCTTTCTGTCATGAACCCCCCTGGGCCATACCTGGCCTAGCTCCAGAGTTAGCACCCAGCCTAAATCCATCCTTTGTGTTACCTTTTGTGGCCATTTGTGAATCTTGTCTGAAAGTTTCCCATGGATACAAAGCCTGTGCAAAACTTGGTCAGAGGGAACCCGGAAAACCGTGGTACCCCATGAATCAGGTATCTGCACCCAACACTGTATTTTCGGGAAGCTTCATTCAGTTTATTCTGAGATATGGAAACCTACCAGCTAAGCTGCTGAAGGGATAAGGGAAAGTGGTTCAGTCCACTTAGCAGACGCTAAGTTCATTCTCAAGGAGTCTCTGGGTCTTCATTCCACCTGCCGTTGCCTACTGAGTGCTAGGATTAAAGACATGCCACCACTGCCTGGCTGAGATCACAATTTATTCTAGTCAGAATGGCTATCATCAAGAAAACAAGCTACAATAAATGCTGGCGAGGAGATGAGGAAAGGGCAACCCCTGTTCACTTTTGGTAGGAATGTGAGCTGATGCAGCTACTTTGAAAAGCAGTGTGGAGGGTCCTCAAAAACTAAAAAGAGAGCTACCCTATGACTATGATAGCATTTCTGGGGAGAAACCCGAAGACATATGAGTTAACACACCACAGAGCCATTGGCACATCCATATACTCCTCCTCTTACTCCTCCTCTGTTCACAAAAGCCAAGATATGGAAGCCTTGATGTCTAGCAGATGACCCGGTAGTGAAAATGTGGCCTACATACACAATGGAAGGCTATTCAGCCGTGAAGAAAAGGAAATCATGTCATTTTCAGGAAAATGAATAGAATTTAAGGCCATCACGTTAAGCAAAATAAACCAAATTCAGAAAGACAAGCGCTGTGTTTTCACTTGTATAGAAACTATATATTTATAATTAAAAATTATCAGAAAGGATGACTATTTTGTCTTTCATGTCCTTATAATGTTTGCGTCCTATCTGTTTGAATTTCTATGATGCTCAAAGTAGGAACAAACGCCGTTTGCTCCATGAGCCTCTCCTCTCAAAGGAAGATGAAGACTCCCCACCAATGATTCTGCATGGGAATCCATGTTCCTCCCAGAATTCCAGACTCCTGTGTTTCCAATAGAAGGAAAACAACTCTCCTGAGCTCAGAGTGTTGAGGGTGTTTGCTCTGCAGTACGGTGGGCAAACAACTCAGTTTCCTGTCAACTTGCATCCTATGAGCATTTCCTAAGTGCCAAGCAGAGCCATAGCCAGGGAAACCTTCAGAGAGGCACAGTGTGTGTGTGTGTGTACACTCACGGGGATGCCTTCTAGGATAAAAGGATCAGGATGCTTTCGTAGAGAATGTGGCCTTGAAGGTTGACTCTTTTCACTCATAGGTATTTGCTTTTATTTGATATGTGTTTACAGAGCCTGCACCACTCTAAGGCCCTGGGAAACCAGGGAGGGTAAGGCAGAATGTCAGATTGCTTGTCTGAGCACGTTCCTAAGAACAGAAGGATGCTACACAGTACAACAGAGGAAGCCTATCTAAGGATGTCCACCTGTCTGAGGGAGGGACTTATGCAGGTTTTCAGGAGAAAGGGGTTAGACTGAGAGGAGCCGAGGAAGATGCAGAGTGTCAAAGTGTTGAGAGCAAACATGTGCTAACGGCATGGGGAAGGGTGCCTGGAAAGCAATGAACACTATTACATCTGAACAAAGGTTTGTATACAGGGCAAGCATCCAAATGAACATCCATGCCCACCCATTGGCTTGTAGTCATTCTCTGGTGAGCTTGAACTCAACGGCATAGGGAGGCTGCTAGCTAGCAATATACTTAAATGATTAGCCAAGTGATGATTTAAATAATATAGTTTCTGTGTGGTTTTCAGGGCTGAGCAACCGGGAACGAACTAACAGCCTCCTCCAACAGCATAGAAGATTGACATCATCAAGACTGAAAGCAAACACATGCAAGCATCCCCTGATGCTCGTGAGGCATGGATTTGAGAAGTCTGGAGTTTCAAGCATGATGCTCGCTTGCAGCTGACTGAAAAGCTCATTTTGAAAACAGCCTCCTTCGAAAAGAGAAAGAGGAAATGGGCTTTGTCATCTATTGAACAACTGGGTTTTCCATTTTCTGCTAAAGCAGAATTGACTCTCTCCCGGAAAACCACAATCCACAGAGGAGGAGAAAAAACAAGACACAAACATCGATGAGGGGCTGGCAGCAAGTACAAGCTTCCTTGGGAGATGAGCCCTTGATGGCAGAGTGAGGTCAGATTCAATGACTCATCACTAGTAAACTGGTTAAGCAGGGAAAACCCAGGAGGTCACAGATGCCACACTGGTTGTAAATTACCCTGGTTAAAGTCACCATGCCAGGCACTTCTTGTGTATGCTGTGTTGATAAACAGGAAACTTTCTTCTGGAAGCTTCTTGTCCTTTATCCCTCCTCTGCATCCCTCTGGGTAATGGTGCGTTCTGACTGCGTAGCATCCTCGCCCAGAATCGCAGCCACACTGCAGGGATTCAGTCCAGCTTGCTAGCCACTGCTTTCCCCAGAGCAGAAACTGCAGGTGTAGTTCTTGCTCCTGTGGCCCAGCTGCTGCCAACTGCTGCTCTGTGATGGTGTACTCTGTACCCACCTTTCAGGGTCTTGCATCTAACCTTCCCAACTCCATCCTCTACAGACCAGCCCTTCCTCTTGCTCTCTTTCTGACCTCACCCTTCTCCTGTGAATTCACTCCAGCTTTTCAGTGATCAAAGAAAGAAAATGTGACTGTAGTTTGCCTTAGCAGACACGCAGGACCCCCACAAGGAGACAGGAGCAGTATTCAACACCTGAGGCTGTGAGGGGAATTCAATGTACAGAGTTCAGCTCAACGTTAGGTATGAAGCTCTATATGACATATAACTCTCAATAGTTATTTTCTCTATGTTCCTGTGCTGATTGCACAGTATCAAGCTGCTAAGCCATATACTTCTCACTAGGGCTTACATGGCCAAGAACAGGCACAGAGAGGCAGTGTTTCTACTTTCTGGGCATCTGCAATCTACAAAAGACCTGAGACTAGACCTAGCGGTCAGGGGGAGGCAAGGGGGGAGCATCAGAATCTGAGAAGAGCTGAAAGAGGAGACCTGTTGTATGGGTCTGATGGGCCATGTGTTTAGAATTCTGTCTGAACTGGAAATAAACAATCATGAGTCCGTTTGGCTTCAATTGTAAATGGTTGCAGAGGGATTGTTTCCCAGAGCCAGGTCCCATGGTGTCCTGGGCAGTGGTATCTGCCTAGCCACAGTTCGGGATCATTTCTCTTTCATTCTTAATCACAACATGGACTTCTTTGCCACGACCTCGGCTTGCTGGTGCTTTGTGGGGCTCAGTGGACAAATTTAGAAGCAGAGAGGAGCGGTGATGTGTGTGTGGCTGAAGCTACTCATTCCTTACCGACTCTTGTGTCATCACAGGCAAATGACGTCCTCAGGTTGTGAAAAGAACTCAGGAAATGGATGATGTTGGTTGCACAATATTGTGAATGGACTTACAGCTACTGAAATGTACACTTAAAAGCAGCCAAAATGGTAAGTTTTATAACAATTAAAAACAATGATGATATCAAGAGATCATGAGTCAGCCTCCAGGAGGAATCCAGGAGTTCCTTTGGAAAGTACAGCTTCAGCTCTGGGTCAGCTGGCCTTGCCTCTTCCCTCTGGTGTTACCTGGCACATTTCTTAATTGTTTGGCATTCCCCATGCTTGTTTGTGTATAGCAAAGAGGTGGTGGGATGATTCAACAAGAACAGCTAAAACTCTAGCTGTACTTGGATGTCCAACTGTTCTAATGTGCCTGGGACTGAGGGATTCCTAGGACATGGACCTTCAGTGTTAACTCCATGATAAATTAGAGAAATGAGGATGACCCATCACTATTATAGTCCTGTCTGGGATGGTTGATACTATCATCTTGATGAGACCTAGCTAGAATCAGCGAGGAGACAAGCCTCTGGCTATGCCTGGGAGGGATTGTCTAGACTAGGTTCATTGTAGTGAGATGATCCATCTTAGTTGTAAGTGGTACCATTCCTTAGGATGGAGTCCTAGACAGACTGGAAAGGAGAAAGAGCGCTGAACGCTTGTACTCTCCAATTCTGCTTCCTGATATGGGGGAATATGTGAACAGTAGCCCTAACTAAGCTCCTATTGTGATGACTTTCCTGCCGTAATGGACTGCCCTCTGGAACCAAGCCAAAGAGCAAACTCTTCCTCGCTTAACTTTCTTTGACCAGGTATTTTGTCTCAGTGATGACTCACTATGATAGAATAGATGCCCAGTGTGGGAGGATGTTGGTAGAGAATACTGCTCCCTCCAGAAGCTATCACTTCATAGCTGTAGATCAAGCCCTGTTCTGTGAGTCTTGTGTTGATGACCTCATTTTAGCCTCACAGCCACAGCAGGGCAGGGAGCCGTTATCTCAGTGTTTCAGAGGAGGAAACTAAGCTGCTACAATCTGAGTCCAGGCAACATCAGGTAAAGATTGGATACCATGAAGTCTTAACCAATAGGCTACTCTCTGGGATGATGGGACTCTATGGTAAAGAGCTTGTCTGGCACACACAAAGTTCTGAACCACATTCTCGACCAAACAAAAACAATATGGGCTTCTCCTTTTCTCAAATGCATGTGCTCAGCCCCATGCAGGGTTTAACTGCTAAAATTGTGACATCATTTAAAATGTTATTGCTGCCACTATATAGGAGAAAAGGGAAAGAAGGCCCACCAGAAGAGTGGGAAGGATTTATTAGTAATAGATAGAAAATCTATTCTAGTGCAATGTGTTAATTATCTCATCAATGAGACAAAATGCCAGACAAAAGCAACTTAAGAGAGGAAAAGTTTAATTTTTGGCTCATGATTCCAGAGTACAGTCCATGGTGACAGGAAATTCGTGACAGCTGGAGGCTAAGACTGGCGATCACAGTTGCACCAAGCCCAGCATGGGCAGTTGCCAAACCGTGCAGAAGACAAGGTGACCGACTCGCCTTGGAGTTAAGATTCCAAACTTATTCCTCAGTCTTGAGCAAACCCAGATTCACCTACGCGAAGAGTACGCAGGTCCAGGAAAGCCAGAGAAACCGGGGAGATTAACACAGGCAGGAGGAGCCAGGACTGGTAAACAAAAGAATTGACGCAAGATTGTCCCTCCTACTTAATGAGGAAATGCAAAGCCCCTATCGCCAGCGTCAATGTTTAACAGATGTGTAAACAATTCAGATACTAATGATGACCCAAAGCACGCAAGTTACTGGAAACTGGTACACTCATCCATTGTTGGTAGCATAGGTGATAACACCCAGCGAGATGCTTTGCAGTTATTAAGCTGATTAGGAGTGTATAACAACATGTGAGTGTGCTCTGTCTATGAGCCTAAGGGAGAAAACAGCTGAATTTGGAACTTTGGAAGTGGGCCCGAGCTGTGTTTACCACACAGCGTAACATTTTTGCATAAATTTTACCAAGACTTGGAAAAATGACTTGGAAAAAAATAAAAGCATCTGATGTATTTAGTGGAGAGGACTGTGGCGATTCTCCCCTCCCCACCCTCATTTCCATTGCTGTTATTTTATGTTTTTGTAAGAGCCTCAAGAGAGAGAACAACACCACACTTGGCCCACTTTCCCACCCCCAGCTCTGTTCTGGCCCTTGGCCCTCCCGACTTGCTGGGTAATTCCAGACTAAGCAACCGTCCTGCTTCTGGACTCAGCTCTTGCCTGACTCCTCTCCTTCAGCTTCATTTGGCTCTGCCTTCATCTGGCTCTACCTGCTCCAGGAGTAACGACCACAACACACACTCCTGGTTTAGATGTGGCACAGCCGACCATTAACCAAGACCGGGGAAGTTCAACCTGATATGTAACTGATTTCCTCTTCCTGGAAGTGTGTGAGAGTCCAGCCTGTAAAGTGGAAGTGAGGGCGAGGGGAGAATGGCGTGCCGTTCCAAAGCTGTGGGAAGACGAATTGTGAGCTAGGCAATTTGAGATGCGGAATGATGAAAAGACGAAGACAAACATCCCAACATAATCCAAGGAATAGCCCTGCCCCGTGCTTTGTCTCTGAGGGCTAGAGAGAAGATGGGCTGTGAGTCTTTGAGTTGGAGGGTTGCAGACAGCATCCCGTGTGTTCTTCAGCCTATGGATAGAGATGGGTGGTGCTGAGCACTGTGAGGAGCTCCCAGGGTGAGTCATGGCTCACTCAAGCCCATATCCCTCACTCTCCTCTATGGGCCAGCTTTCTCGGGAGCAACTTCACATCACCCTGAGTCATTCCCTTTGAGATTGTGTCCTATGATAAATATCTGCTTTGTTTCCTGGAAGTGGGAGCTGGGGGACCCATTTGAAGCCATTGTCATCTCAACCTGGATTGCTTGATCTCAGACACGGCTTTGCAAACCTCTGTTGTCGAGGTTTTCTGTCCTGCCCAGTTCCCGCAATCAATCATTAAGTCCCAAAGAAATCACACAGAGGTCTACATTAGGTTATAAACTGATTGGCCCATATCGAGTACGAAGAATAATTGAGAATATTGAATTATTAGCCCATTATTCTTGTCTATGTTAGCCACTGGCTCAGTACCTTTTTCAGCAAGGCAGTCACATCTTTCTTCTTCTGTGGCTGGTCAGGACTGCAGAGGAATGGGCTTCCTTCTTACCAGAATTCTCCTGTTCTCATTGACCCGCCTCTACTTCCTGTCTGGTTGTCCTGCCTATACTTCCTGCCTGACTACTGGCCAATCAGCATTTATTTAAAATATAATTGACAGGATACAGACCATTCTCCCACACCAAACCTTCCTTCTCCATATCTACCATGTGCTTACGTATGTGTTCATGGGTTTTATATGTGCTTCTAAGGTGGGCATTGATGTGGCAAATGATTGGAATTTCATCTGTAATTTATCAGTAAGGTCCAGACGTTTGACTCAGATATCTGTTCAGAAACCATTTGTTGAAATTTTTTTGTCTCTAAATTGAAATGCTTCTTTGTTATATATTATATTTTTAACAATATAGTTGATATTTTAATCAAGATTCCATTGCTTAAAATAACAGCGAATACATAGCTTTCAACTAGGTTCCTGAGGAGGCAGGAGAAAGAATAATTTTGTAGAAAATAAAGAGCCAGGGAACAAGCCCAAAATGAATATCAAGGATGTTGAAGGGAAAGTAAGGATGGTAGAGCTGGATCACCATGGTGATGATGTAGGACAATGGGCTTTCCAGGGGAGAAGACCAGAGAGAGAGATGGCCCTGGAATCCCTTCTGTGGTTTTATCCATAATCTTAGGCAAAAACTTCCTTGTCCGTCAAATGCAACAGTCGTAGAAAATGCCTTCACTGCCAGCCGTTGTGGTGGATCCAGGAAGCCACAATGTTTGAGTTCCAGCAGAAGCCATTTAGTACCCATCAGGCAAGGGGACATGGTCTAGGGTACAAAATTGGGTTTAATTGGAGGTTGCACAGCAAGTCAAGAGAAAGCAGGGGTGACAGTAGGCTGTGCTCCTAGCCAGGTGCCTGATGATGGATATGTAAATCTGTGTCCTGGTTATCCCTGAACAAGGTCATCGTCCTGTGCAGCATCATCAACAAGGCAAGACAGCTGTCATGAACGAAACATGTTCCAAAACCCCAGGAACTTTTCTTTCAAGAGTCTTCCTCCTCGTACTCATTGTCACCCTCCTCCCCCTCCATCTGTCCTCCTCCCTCTTAGGTCCCTAAATGTCGCTACCCACTGAAAAGCATTCCCCATGGAATGTGAGGCTCAGTCCCTCCCATCACAGGGGTGGGATGTAGTGAAGAGAGTGCAGGGCCAAGATGAAGGAAACTTAGGTCCAGATTACAGTATGGACTGCCTCCCAATCCATGAGAATAACTGTCACTGCCTGAGAGGGCTGGCCTTGTCTGAAATGCAGTGAGAAGATAAAAATGTCTTTGGAGACTCTGGAGGGTGGCGGGGGTTCCTTGTTACCAATAAAAAAAACCTGAGGCACAGAGAGGTTAAGTAATTCTACAGCTGATACATAGTTGAACCATGATTTAGCCTTTGCCATGCTGACACATTAAAACACTGAAATCTGGTGACACTCAGGGAAAGTGCCAACACAGTGCTTACTGCCCACTCAGTATGGTCTTACCAAAATACAGTTAAAGAGGGTGGCAAAATTTGGCTCTGTTTGCAGCTGAGTTAGGATCCCAACAGAGGCACTTACAAGTCCCAGCATTCCCCTGTAAAACAGAGGAGGAGCTGCTCTGGGTGAAGTGTAAGGTACTCCTCAGTTCCAGTGGGAGACATTTCCCTGTTCAATCCTGGGCTCTCCCCAACATCATGTGGTGTCTATTCAGATCAATAGACAACCATCTAGAGGAGAGATTTGGGACTTTCAAATCAGATAAGCGCTGTTTGGCAAAGTAGTCCCAAAGATGAAGCGAGCTTGTCAGAAACAATTGAGGCATTTTCTTTACTTTCCTAAGGAAATAATTCAATCTATCCAAAGGTCACTAGCGAAAGAGGAAAGTTCAATCACGTTATACACGCTGAAGTTTCGGCAGCTCATCCCAGCTGGATGGGAAGTAAACATGGGCTCTATCGTGTGTGTCTGTGCGCACAAGGTGTCATGTACATATGGTGTGCGCATACCGTGTGGTGCGTATAGTATGTAATGAGTGTAGTGTGCGACGCTTGTACATGGTGTGTGTATTCTGTAGCTGTTAAACTGCTGCTTGAAGTCTCTTGTCTTTTCAAAGTGTAGATCTCAAATCCAGTTAGTACCCTTTCTGAGACCTTAAGAAAAGTCCCATGACTGGGCTTCCCTAGGGGACTCTGAATTTGAGTTACCCTGTAAGGCTTTTCACACAATTCCCCAGATGGCTTTAAAGACTCGAGATAGAGATATAGGGCTCTAAAACCGTGGTTCAGAACTCCTGCACTCATGGAACTAGCTGAGGGCTGAAACCAAGAGAAGCTCTTGGCATCTCCAGTTCTGCAGGTAAGTCAAGGTTGAAGAATATTTACAACCCATTTCTTTCGGGGATGCTGATGCTGACTGGTGCTACCCTTTCCATCCAGTGCACTGGGACCACTCCCATGCTGTCCTCTGGGCTTCTCCAGAAGCCCCAGGCCTCTTGATACTCCAGGTATACCTCCAGACACTTCAATCACCTTCTCTTGGCACAGGACAAGTATTTGCTGCCAACCATGTTTCATGATGTGTGTCCTGGTAGAGATCCACACGTGGCCACTAGGAAGTCTGAGAAACTCCCATTACTGTTTCATGCTAGAAATGTGAAAGCTGAAGACAGAGCCTGATGTCTGACTCCTTTTTTTCCCACATGCCTGCCTCTTGGAGTTGGCAAAGACCCAAGAATAGACAGGGGACAGGGCAGTCCCCATGGGGTCATAACTATAATATCAGAATAGAGAGCCTCAGCCTTTTTCAGGAACCACATCCAGCAACAGGCAGAAATCTCAGACATAC
>LOEQ01000700.1:305327-315600 GCA_001685075.1 Bramus lutescens | reverse complement strand
TTTTTTTTTCTCCCATGCTGCTACCAACTTCCTCTCCATGGGACCATCTCCATAAACTAAAAATAAATTTCTTCATGTCTTGGAGAAATTAAATGTGTTGATTTTTGGACATGGTGCTTAGGCCTGCATTAAGGTTCAGAAGCATGGGATTCTTGGCCGTGTAAGAACAAAGCGGGAACCTCTCTGGGGGGAGAGATTGGGAAGATTTGCCCCCCCCCTTTCCCTGAACATGGCTGTGCTGGCTACTAAACACGAAGACCTATTCCGGGGCCTCTCCTCTCTCTTTTCATATCCTCTATTCACATGGTACTCTGATTCCAACTAGTGTGTCTCAGGCCATTCTTTTCCTTGGCTGTGAGAAAGTAAATATTAGTAAAAGTCTGGGCCTGGCTTCTGCAACACCAATTGTCATCATGGGGACTGTCACCGCACAGCTTCCTGTCCTGATTCATTCCACAATGAGATACAGAGGATGTTTACATATTTCTTGCCCAGGAACAAGCTGTCTTTTTAGATATATGGGTACAACTTTTTAAATAATTTACTTTTAGCTTAAAGCCTAAGTCGAGGAGTATGGTGGTTTGAATGAAAATGGTCCTCATATGCTCATATATTTGAAAACTTACTTCCCATGTTGCTGGAACTATTTGGAAAGGATTAGGAGGTGTGGCCTTGTTGGAGGTGAGATACTGGGGGTGGGCTTTGAGGTTTCAAAAGACCTACACCATCCCCAGTGTCTCTCCCTTTGCCTTCTTTTTTGTTTGTTTTTGTTTTTACTTTTTGTTTTGTTTTGTTTTGTTTTTCAAGACAGGGTTTCTCTGTAGTTTTTGAACCTGCCCTGGAACTCACTCTGTAGACCAGGCTGGTCTCAAACTCACAGAGATCCACCTGCCTCTGCCTCCCAATTGCTGGCAGTAACAGTGTGCAACACCAACACCCGGTGTCCCTTTGCCTTCTACTTAGGCATCAGGAGGTAAGTTTTCAGCTGTCCCTGCTGCCATGTCCTTGATCTGACATCATGGCCACTAAGCCTCTGATAACATGAGCCTAAATTATACACTATGTTTTGTGCGTTGCCTTGGTCACATGTTTTATCGTAGCAATAGAAATGTACCTAAGACAAGGATGGCTGTACATCACCATTGTTATAAAATTCCAGTTTTTTTTTTAATGCTCAAAGAACTCCTGATCCATTTGTTAGCAGGCAACTCCTTCTTCATTTCCTCCCATATCCTGGTGACCACTCATCTAGTTTATGTTTTTGTTATGAATCTTCTTATAAGTGGAATATTACCATGTAAGAAATGTCACTGTTTCCTAGCTGGCTTCTTTCATTTACTGCAGTGTTTTTCAGATACATTTATGGCGTATTGGGGGGGGGAGTGTTGATAACTCCTTCTTAATGACTTCATAATGTTCCATTGTATGGATATGAAACTGAATGAAATTTATGCCCTGGCAATGCTGAAGCATATATGGGCAGCCCGTATATTGCATTTCTGTTGAACTTGTTCATATTGGGTTTCATGGTCTAAGTTGATGAGGATGACTGATCAGGTGTATTATACTATATTTTAATTTTCCATTCATTGGTTGACGGTCATCTGATGGGATGGTTATTCTCATAAACAGCAGGGTCTAGAAATACTGGGAGATAAGTTTCTAGGCACACCTGTGAAAGACAATAAAAAAAATACAGAAAATTGGTATGAAGAAGAGGGACTGTTACTGGGATAAATCTTACCTTGTGATTCTTAGGCTTTTGGAACCGGTGGAGGGAAGAAATGCATAAGCGTTGGAGACTTTGAGCTGGAAAAGTCCCTGCATGCTTCCAGGAGAGCTTATTGGGCAATTCTGATAGGAACTTAGAAGACAAGAATTCTAAAAGACATGCTGACAGTGTGGAACTCGGCAAGGGGCCACTTGTGTGGCAGATACCCCGGCAAAGACTCTGGCTGCACTGTGTGTCCTGAGAGCTGGAGTGAGGCTGAATTTGAAGGCAATGAACTAACTCACTTGCAGGAGGAAGTTTCAGACAGGAGTGTATCCAAGCTGTGGCATGGTTGCTACTTACTGCTCACAGGTTTACAGTGAGAGACAGTAAAAACTGGAGCAGAAAGGACAGGAAGGGAAGGAAGGTATGTGCAATTTCAAGTTTCAGACAAGGAGGGTGCAGGTGATGAGACATTTGTAATTGTTAAAAATATTAGAAACATTAAAGAGAAATGTAGCGTTTGGGACAGCTGGAAAGATAGTGTGAGGGTGAGACCTTACCCATCAAGGCTTTGCCTTGTGGAAATGCTAAACTCAGGTTGTTGCTTAATGGGTTCCCTGACCTTCAAAACACCTGTCCCTGAAAATGTGCTCTAGGTCAGCACACAGAGGCTGATGCAACTATGTTTCAAGCAGGCTAGGCTCCACCCTAAGCTGGCAGCAGAACTTGGCATCTTCATTGTCTTACTTTGCCAGATTCTCTTTGCCCTGGTTTTGTAGGCATGAATGATTAAGGGGATTGTGGAATCTTACTCCACAGGTTTAGAGAGCCATTGAGCACTGGAGATGGCAGGACCATGGGACATATACAAAGGGAAGCTTTAAACTTGGAGTGGAGTTGGCCCCAAGGAAAGATCCTGTGTGCTACAGGCAGAAGAGCTGAATGAGAAAGAAACCCAGACAATTCCATCATGAGCTCCAAATGCCTGACATGGAACCACAGGATGTGTGCCCTTCTGGGTTTAATGCGGATCTGATCATTCTTTCTGGGACCCCGTTCTTCCCTTGTAGATGGGAATGTTTCTTCAACGTCATTATATGTTAAAAGTAACATATGTGTATGTTGCATGAATAAGTATGTGCAGGTTTGTGCATGCGTGCACATGGATGCAGAAGTCATATGAGAGTGGGCATCTTGTATAGAAAATGCTTTTACCTACTGAACCATCTTTCCAGTCCATGTAACTTGTTCTCTGCTTATGTAGTGACTCACAGAGATTTCATGAATCTCAGAAGAAGCTCAGCACTTATACTCTTAAACAGTTTTGGATCTGTTACAGTCTATGGAGTCTTTTTGTCTTGGACCGAATGCATTTTTTGTATTATAAAATGGCCCTAAGCCTATAGCGAAAAAGAGAGGAAGGTTATGGTTTCAAGTGTGCATGTCATTTGACAAGGGGTAGAGTTGCCATGGTTAATGTTGTCAACCAGACAGGATCTAGAGTCCTTCAGGAAACAAATCTCTGGGCATGCCTGTGGAAGATTACCTAGATTAGGTTAATTGGGGCAGAAAGGCCTCCTCTAACTCTGGGTGGTGTCATTGCATTGGCTGGGATCCTGGACTGAATACGGAGAAACATGAACGAGGGCTAGCATTGCCACTTTGCTTCTCGATGGCAGACACAATATAGCCCTCAGCCCCAGGCTTCCCACGTTCCCTCAACATCATGATGGACTACCCCTCAAACCAGAAGCCAGAATAAACCCTTTCTCTTCTGTTTCTTTGATCAGGATATTTTATCACAGAGACAGGACAAATAGGGAATACACCTGGGTTGTTTCTCCTCTCGGACAAAGATGAATAGCGCTGCTGTGAACGCTCATCTAGACAAGCTTCTGTGTGTGGAGAAGCTCTCAGTTTTACTGGACTGGGGTTGCTTAGAGGAACTAGACCATGTGGGAACCTGAGCATTGAAAAGTCAAGATCAGGATTGGTGACATGTCAGAGGTCTTATCTGGTGGTTGCAATTCCTGGCCAATCTGTTCCTCTGACCTCAGACATGGTGTGAGTGTGGAGGACCGTGTATTTCTATACACAGTGTTCAGTTATTTAATGTCCTCACACAGTAAGCTAGGGAGGTGATTGACAGGAGTTTGAATCTCCAGAAACCACAGAAAAACCAGATATGATCATATGTGCACATAGCCTAAGCATTGTGGGGCAGAGACCGGCGATCCCAGAACCTTTCTGGCCAGTGAGCCTAGATGAAACAGGAAGGTCCAGGTTCAATGAGGGGCCTCATTTCAAAATTTAAAGTGGAAAGAGATAGCCTGACATCTTGTGCTGGCCTAGGCATGTATTCTTACAAGCACACACTTGTGTATATACAAGTGGAAAGAGATAGCCTTACAAGTGGAAAAAGATAGCCTGACATCTTGTGCTGGCCTACGCATGTATGCTTAAAAGCACACACTTGTGTATATACATCACACACACATGCACACACACACACACACATGCACACACACACAATCACAAATAATAAAAAAAAACCACATAAATAAATGTCAGTCCACAAAATCTCCCGGGACAGGAATTGTCACAAGGTCTTGTTATTCATTTTGTCCTTTAGAGCATCCAATTTTCTCCTGTGTGATAGTTAATCGTGATTGAGGAATACCTAGGCATGAGTGAACCACACCTTCGGAGGATCTCTGCGGGTGTTTCTAGAGAAGGTTAACTGAGGTGGTGTCTTAGAGCTTCTTTTGCCAGGATAAACACTACTGCTAAAAGCAGCTGGGGGAAGGGAAGGCTGATTTCCACTTATAGCTCTCAAGTCACACAGAATCACTGAGGGAACAGGAACTCAGGGCCAGAGTCTGCAGACAGAAATGGGCAGAGACAATGGAGGAACACTGCTTACAGGCTCACTCAGACTGTTTTCTTATACCACCTAGGACCCCCTGGCCAGAGATGGTGCAACCCACAGTGGACTGGGCCTTCTCACATCAATTGTGAATGAAGAAAATGCCCTATAGACTTGCTCTATCTAGACTGAGAGAGTCCCTCTTTCCCAGATGACTCTAGCTTGTGTCAAGTTGACATAAAACTAGCCAGCAGGGGTGAGGGAAACACCCTGAACGTGGGCAGCACCATCTTGGGCTGAAATAAAAAGATGAATTGGGAGATGTTTTGGAGGGTGAGAGTGCTTATTGCTCTTGCAGAAGATCTGATTTGGCTCCCAGCACCCACATTAGGTGGCTCACAGCTGCCTGTAGCTCCAAATCCAGGACACTGGACGCCCTCTCTTCTGGCATCCATGGGTACCTGCACTCATGTGTATATACTGACCTGCCGTAATTAAAAAGAAATCTTAAAAAGATGTGTGCATGTATGTGCATGTGCGTGTGTAAGTGTGCATGAGTGTATGTGTGTGCATGTATGTGTATGCACGTGTGCATGTATGTGCATGTGTGAGTGTGTTTGTGTATGCATATGTGTGTGTGCATTTGTGTGCATGCACGTGCATGTGTGTGTGTGTGTATGTGTAGCAAAAGTGTACTGAGAACTAGCATTTTCTCTTCCCTACTTGTGGGTCCTCTAAGCAGGAATCCTTATGCTCTGCTCCTAAGGCCGTGTTTTCCTCACCATGATGGACTATGTCTCCTCAAGTCACCACCAAAATAAAGTCATCCTCCCTTAAGCTGCTCTTGTCAGGTCTTTGGTCATGGCCCTAGTGGGGAAAAATTCCAAAAAATTGGTAAACTGTGTTTAGACCTCACAGTATGATATGAGGAGAAATCAAAAATGTCACCCCCTTCTTTGGACCCCCTGTCATCCACCTACATGTAGCCTAGGCCATGAGGAGGACCTGGTAGCTGTGTAGGCCCACACTCCACTGGGTTGTAAGCACAACAGCTTTCTCGTGTAGATTCTCTGATGCTCTTAGGGCCGTGTTTCCATGTGTCCCAGTGAGACCTGAATGCTGGTGGATGAGTCCAGCTAGCTGCTTCCTGGTTGATGCCGGACACAGTGGTTTTGTTTGGCCTGTATGATTTCCTGAAGCCTGGTGAGGGCCAGTGTGTTGTAGCTTAGCTGGAAGAAATCAGAGGCTCTGGAAGGCCTGGCCCTTCCTCCTACGTGTGACTGATGGTTGGCACTGAGTGGCCCGCAGGTGTGGTGGGAATAGGGTATGAACTCACTTGGCCACCATGTTCCCTCCTTGCCATTTGACAGTTATTTGTTGCTTTTCCTGATCTCACTGAGATTATATATATTGAGACAGGGTTTCTCTGTGTAACAGTCCTGACTGTCTTGAAACTCACTCTGTGGACCAGGCTAGCCTTGAACTCACAGAGACCCACCTGCCTCTGCGTCCGGAGAATGTGCACAACCACCACCTGCCTGAGATGATTGATTTTGAGAACTTCTGGAACTCCTTTCCCATACCTTCCTTTGTCTTCCTTCCCATGGCATGAGCTGCCATACAGTGTGTTTCTACGGACCTTCTGCAAGCTGGCCCTTCCTTAGCACAGTGATGCCCAGTCCTGGCTGTGTGTCACAACTGCCCGAGGATTCTTTTAAGTTCTATACCCTGGGTGCATCAAATCCCAACTTCTGGAGCCTCATCAATCAGAAGGAAGCTGGAAAATACTCTCTTGTGGGATGCGAAGCTGAGGGGTGAAAAGCTGTGGTCTACAGCACTAACTGATGCCCATGTAAACATCCCATTGGTGGCTGCCTTCAAACTGCTCCTATGTCTTCACTGCCCAGGCCTGACAAGAGGTCATTGGGAGCCAAGCACCATGCATCACTCTCACCCAGTAGGCAGATGAGATTTCAAGAGCTTTGATAACAGCTCCATAAGATATTTTGGATGTGGTGAGTTTTGAATGCTTATTACTTTTACTTTTAATAGAGTGTTTAGCTAATTATGTATTTCTATAAAAGTTTTAAAATAATGACTATACAGGGGCTAGGGAGATGGCACAGTTGTTTAGAGCACTGGCTGCTCTTGCAAAGGACATAGACTTGGTTCTCAGCGCCCACATGATGGCTAACAATCACCTGCAACTCCAGTTCTCGTGATCTGGCACATTCTTCTGGTCTCCTTGGGCATCTGCACACACATAGGGCACATATATACACTCAGGCACACCCACATATGCAAAAAAATCATAAAAATTTCTTGCTATTCCCTCCCCCTTTGGATTGGGTTTTAGATAGTCCAGGCTGACCTTGAACAGCTGATGTAGTTGTGGTTGGCTTTGAACTTCTGATCCCCCAATCTCCCACATGTTGAGGTTATAAGCATGTATCACCATGCCCAGTCTGTGTGGTACTGCAGATTAAATCAAGGCTTCATTCATATCAGGCAAATATTCTATTAACTGAGTTAAAATACAGATCACTGTTGCTGACTCAGAAGGTCTTAGGTAGTCTGCTTTTAACAAGTTTCCAGGTGATGCTGATCCTGCTGGGAGATTGAAGGTATGCCAACACCTGCCTTCAGTTAGCTTCCGTTCACAGAATGGGCTGGATTTTCCCGGGAGAGTCAACCCTCACTCCTGCTTTCAGGTAATAACCCCTGCCAGAGGACAGCAGGCATGACAGTTGGCAAATGCCTACACACAGCGCTGGAACCTGAAGACCATGTGGTGGCTCTGAATCCCCTAAAGCAACCTTTGAATCCTCACAGTGCCCTTCTCCCACCCCACCCCAACATCCAGGGCAAAATGTAAAAGGAGGAAGGGATGGCAAACAGCAGGGCTATCACTACCAGCTTCCTAGGGACAGCACACACGTCTGACTTATGTCACTGTGGAGACAGACTAGTTGTTGGTGGACCAGGAGTTGAGGAATGAAGATGGAGTATAGAAAGTGAGGTTGTTTTGTGGCCTCTGTGAGCAAAAGCTAAGGAAAGTCAGAGGCTAGGTAGAATTTTCCAGAGGAGCATAGCCAGTAGGAGGTATACTCCCATACTAGATCTATTCGTCCATAGATCTATCTATCATCTGCCATACAATTCTGGCTCCTGAATTATGGACGCTGAGAAGCCCCACAGGGACAGGAGTCCCAGGAAAGTTGCTGGTGTGGCTTAAAAGCCTGAAAGCTGAGATCCTTGGCAGTGAATCCACACGTGACAGCCAGCGGCACTGAGGGCAGGAGATTGTCATTCTGGTGGCATCTCATAATTTTGATTTGCATTGACTTAATGGCGAACATTGTTAAGTACCTCTCCATCTGCCAGGAATATCCTCTTTAAAAAACAATTTGGCAGAACACGTCAAAAATTACTAAATGTGCGTATACTTTTATCATAATACCTTGATTCTGGAGTTCACTCCAAGAAACAATTATGGTTGGCTAAGAAGCCCTCTTGAAAAGACAGTCACCTTTGTAGGATGCAGGTAGGTCCTTGTTCTTGCAGATAAGGACTAGAGAAACCAGAAATGTCAAAGACACAGGGTTATCTATTCAAAGGAGAAATGTATTCCACCCAGGAGGCTGGGCATGAGGGAATGTGGCTTAATGGTCTGGTGACTTTTGTGCTATCTATATGGGCAGGACATACTGGCTCCCCAAGACCCTTATCTTGAACATGTTTATCTCAGTCAATTTCTATAGTTCTGTCCTCCCCCAGACCCTTATCAGGAGCCTTGTGTACTTTGAGCCTTTTCCCTCAGTTAATCTATAGAATCTATCTTTATGGAAAATGTCATTTGTATTTTGCAAGAGTGTCCATATATTCTTGTCTTAAGGTTTGTCATGCACACAAGGTTAAGTTAATCATTATCAAGAAACTTATTCCCAAATTGTGCTGCACTTAAATATGTTTA
This sequence comes from Bramus lutescens, assembly GCA_001685075.1. NCBI lineage: Eukaryota > Metazoa > Chordata > Mammalia > Rodentia > Cricetidae > Bramus > Bramus lutescens. The sequence goes on along the minus strand of LOEQ01000700.1, from coordinate 307,047 downwards.
AAATAAACTACCTTGTGTCAGACTCTTGAAGTTTGAACCAACACTGCTACTGAGTCATGTTGAACCTGACTTTCCTCTTGCCTCTCATGGATCGACACTCTGTTGGCTGTGGTGTTTGCAGAGACCCCCACACAACGTATTATGTAGCAGTGGTGGTTTCTGTAAACAAAAGTTCAACCATATGGGAAGAGCTCCTAAGAAATAGTGTCTTCCAGATAGATATAACAGGGCCACTACATTTATGGACTCATAATAACTCTGGTAACCTTCATAAGAGCTGTACAAGATCAAGCCAATCAACAGTCCAGCCTGGATGAGGAGGGGCATGGAAGGGTCCACTCTGAGCTGAGGAGTTATTTATCATTAATGGCTCCTGACAATCAGTTTCTTCAGGGATAGTCCTTGACAGGTTTCCCATACTCCAGTGGGTGGCCTACACCTGAGCACATAAGGAAAACACTGATTAGACTCAGTGTGTTACTAGAAAATTTAATGGGCAATTTAGTGGGAGAGGAACATGGTTGGAAGTCCAGGAGGAGTTGGAGGAAGAAGAAAGGTGACTGTAATCAAAATATATTGTTTATGTGTATGACATTCTCAAAGAATAAATTAGAACATTAAAAAAGTCCAACCCTTGAGCATTGATTAAATGAATCCATTCATGAAAGGCAATCTGATAAAAATAATTGAAAATAATTATATGAAGACTAATGGCACGGATGAATAGAAATGCAGACTATGAAAGATAAGACCCTAAATGTATTTTAAAATGTATAAATATATGGAGAAGGAGACTCTAAAGACACAACCCCGAATGTTAACAGTGAAATAGATATAGACAAACGAATGGACAGTGCATCAATCCTTCCAAAATAAAAATCCACAACAGGATTACTACGTGATTCTGGATACAGTAAAAAATTAAAATCAGGGTTTCAAGCAGATATCTGTAGACTATGACCCTGGCAGTGTTATTCACCATAATCAAAGGGTGGGCACAAACTAAGGTTTTGTCCCAAGTGCTTTACGATGTAATCCACACGCCCCAACTCATACACTTAACATACAGAATAGTTTTAGTATAATCCTAGGGTTTGACACAATAACCATAATTAGTTTTAGAAAGTTTTGATGCTTCAAAGGAAGCTGTGAGCCTTTATCAGCCACTCCCCATTCTTCCTACCTAGTCCTGAGCCCTGGACAAGGACCAGGTACTTGATACATTTTTGTGTTGAAGGATAAAAGATATGGCAAGTTGCTATCACTTAGTTAAGTATTTCCAAGGTCTATATGTGGTTTCGTGTGTATTAGGATAGTATTATTTCTATGCATAAATATATATTGTGCAGATTTAATCGTCTGTTTGTTTGTGAGCAGTTTTGGCACAGTAAATAATGCTGCTATGAGCATTCTTATACAAGATTTATTTATTTATTTGTTTGTTTGTTTGCTTATTTATTGATCTACTTAGTGAGGATACCTGTTTGATTTTCTCGGTCATACATTAACTATGTTATTTGAAGAACTATCGGATCTTTTTTAAGTGTTTGCCATCAACCACTCTCAGCAGCATTAAATAGATTTGGTTTTTGCATTTAGGTCTTTGATAAACTTTTCAAAATTACATTTATTTTAGTGTGTGTGTACAAGTAGGCATGTGGGCGTGGTGTGTGTGTGTGTGAGAGAGAAAGAGAGAGAGAGAGAGAGAGAGAGAGAGAGA
>LOEQ01000700.1:250027-260787 GCA_001685075.1 Bramus lutescens | reverse complement strand
TATATATAAAAAAGATTTCAAAAATTTGAAAAGAGGGTTAGGATGCAACAGAGTTGGTGGAGCACTTGCCTAGCATGCATGAAACTGTGGGTTTAATTCCCAGTGCCACACACAAGCAGTTACCCATGCCTGTAATCTCAGCACTAGGGATGTGGAGGCAGGAGAATCAGCAGTTCAAGGTTATATTGAAGGCCAGTCCAGGCAACAGGAGACCCTTTCGTTTTTAAAAAAGAATCAATATAATCTTAACTATAAAAGAAGCATCACCGCCCTTCCTTGTTCTTACTCCATTATCTACTTGGTTTCCTGGTCCTCGCATCTCGGGGAAGTATGATGGCTCACTGGCAGGCTGCTAATATCAGAACGGAAGAGAGATCACCAGTACTCGGCCAACACTTTACATCTTTACGGTATAAGACAATCAATTATCAGATAGAGGTGATGAGGCTAGGCCAGTTTAAGCAGTGTCCCCAGATAGAACGTGGCTCAGAAGGGATTCTAATTCAGTGCAACAGGGCTCTGGATCTTGTACTTTCCCCTCTGCCCAGCCCGGAATAAACACCCTCCATGTCCCAGGGCTCCTGGGGGGGTGGGGAACCTCTGGACACCTGACATTGACTCGATCTGGATAGGGAATAATATGACCCTGTATCAGTTCAGAGAAAGTGCCCCTTGGCCTTGTGGGTTGGCTCAACAGCAGCCTGATGAAGGTGACTGTCCCCTGAGAGGCCACCAAGGCCTCTACCAAGGCAGAGAAAGACGTGGGATAGGGTCCCAGCAGCACCTGAAGCTCTGGTTCTCATGTTCTCCACAGGTAAGGAAAGGCAGGGACCAAGACACTGCCTAGGTTTGGAGCCTGTGACGGGAAGAGCCTCAGCCCCTCACTGACCGGCAGTTGTTGCCTGGTTTGCAGAAAGACAGCTCCAGCAGGGAAGACAAAAGAGGATGGTGTCTTTGTTGCTAGGACACACTCAAGGTTGCCTCCTGGCCCTGCTCCTTAGGCTCTGGGGTTACAGTTTATACTCTAACTTCTGCAGAGATAGCATACAATCCATTCTCCACCTACTACCAAGCAGGTAACCGCTACAGAAGGAGCCGAGTATGTGTGATCATTGGCTAGCTGAACCTTGGGCCTAGTGGGACTTTAAGAACCCGTGTTCGTACTCACACAGGTGTGTATACCTGCACACATGCATAGATTCATGCACACATAAGGACACATACATCTGTACCCAGGCATCTACACACATGGGTGCACACATGTACATGTGCATGTGTACACACACTAGGAACTTGAGTCCTGAAAACCTGAGACAGCCTGAGACTGTGCTATTTTAATAACAGAGGCTTGGCCCAAAGGAGAATTGCATGTCAGTTCCCTGAAGAGAGGTAGGAATTGAAAGTTCAGGAGCTAGGCTGAGCAAATGTGAAAAAGATGGACATGATTGGCACCTAGTCAGCCCACGACTGGTCTTTCAGAGTATCTGCTCCCTAACACCAAGACCTGGCCCTGTTCCAAGATGTGTACCCAGTCAGTGTGTTGCATCAGCCTGTTTTTCTGGGCCAGGAAGAAGTCAGAGGTGACAAAGAGCCTTTTCAGCAGCTTAGTACAAATGCTAAACACCCAGCGCTTGCTTAACTTCTTCAGGAAGTTGCTTTTGGATGCTCTCAGCTGAAGGTTACCGAGCAAGCAACTCCCTGCTCCTCCCACGAAGCACAAGCATGGGGCATCGGGAGGATCATTCCTAACTAGCTGGCCCACTTGCTGGCAAGGCTGACCTCACAAATTCAAGAAAGGTCGTCTACTCACACGTGTGGCTAGCACTGCCCTCTACCGTCTGTAGTGAGCTTTGCAGCCTTACCACTGACCCATAGAAAACTGCGGCTGCTCTTGCTGCTAAAGGTATCAATCTCAGGGGCTTTCTGATCTGGGCATCCTCCAGGAGCTACCCAGAATGACTGGCCTGAGGCGGCAAGATGGTCCACCCCTGAACAAAATGCTTTTCTTTCTTTCCAAATCTGCCTGGCTTTCAGAAAAGGCCAACCCTCTCAAAGTGGGGCTGGCTTGCAGAGGGGAGTGACTTTGCTTCTGGGCCTTATGTCAATGCTGCCTCCTGGGGGTGTTTCCACAGGCCCTGGGGGACTGGTTTGTCTTCTTCTTCCTCTGTATCTGTCCACTGTTTCCTGTCACTTGTCTGCCCCTACCTATGTTCTCATGGTTTTGAAGCCCAAGCTTTAGGTTTCCTGGGACCAGGTTCCCCCCCTTAAGGACAAGAATAGTGATGTAGCCATCTTGACTGGCACAGGCCATGTCTGGTCATGGTGATCAGGGAGATTCAGCTTCATTAGTTGTGACCAAATGTGTGACTCTGACAGCAGAAGGTTAACAAAGACTGGAAGAGAAGAGTGATGAAAACTTAAAAGTGCCAAACCTCCCCCCGACAAGGAGTGTCAGTCTGTTCTCATCCAAATCTAGAAGGCTGCTGGGTGCCCAGCCAAGACTCAGGGCTGTTACTGTAGATGGGGTGGCTCTGACGCAAGAGAGAAGCAAGCTTCATCAACAGGGAGGATTTAGGGTTGACGGTGTGGAGCAGATGACACCCTCAAAGCCCAGGGAGCAGCATCACCCATAGGGAGTAGGCATCCTCAGGGCCTCTGCTCTGTATAGGTCTGTGTACACAACCATGTGTTATGAAGGAATAAAAAGGGATGAGGGACAGAGAAGGAGGCAGAATCCAGAGAGGAGGTAGCTTTCCCTAACAACCAGCCAACCTGTTGGCATCCAAAGGGAGGAGATTCTGGAACAGTGTGCAGGACTCTGAGCAGTTGGTGTGTTTGTCTATTTCTATGACTTCTTGGCAGCCTGAGTTGGCAGGTGTGAGGCTATATTGGGAGAGACAAGCCTAACGGCAGAGATCACAGGTGCTAAGCAGGTCAGGGCTGGCACTTGACCTGTTACTTCTTACCCTCTCCCTGGCAAGGACCTCGAGCCCCCAGATTGTGAGCACCTAAAACTCAGTAGCACCCGGGCCCTCCTGGCCCCATTCTTTGACTCTGCTTCTGTCAGTCAGCCTTCCTTAGCTTCATGAGGCCTAGGATCAGATATGGGTGTGGCACTCAAGGGTGTCTTTCTGCTTCCCAGGTAAAGAGCACCCCTCTCCAACATTGTGCCATTGATGGGGAGAAACAGAATACCCTCAAAAACCCAAGACAGGAGAGGACATAGAAAATTGAGATAAGATCATCTTTTGGCCCATCTGGATCTACGGCCGCTCATCTTTCTTCTGTTCCACTCACAGGTTTGACCAGCAGATGGGGTAGAAGAAGAATCCAGCTGTACCAAGTACAGAAAAGGAGAAGATGTCTCGAATGAGAGCTGGTCCAGCAGACAGTTGGGGGAAAAGTAGCTGGGAGCAAGAGTTGTGTGCTCCGGATGGCGTGCTGGCAGCTGCTGGACTAGTGTGAGAACCAGCAGTGGCTCAGCAAGGCCTGGTGGAAATGAACGCTCTGATGGAGGGTCAGGCACCTCCTTAGAAGGATCCCCTGCTTCAGGAGACGAGGACAAGAAGGCCATGGGCTCAGGACCATCCCGGACTGAACCTGGGAAATGGAGGTTCAGAGTTCAGTGACCATGAGTGGCAGACACAAGAGCACTACGGCAGCCTCGTTATACATTCTTTGTCACCCTAGACGTGGCTTCCATGTGCTTTAACTCAATGGGACACCTTTGTATCCACCTGGTTCCTCGCTGAGTACGGCTGCCCCCTAGCTCACACCAGGGTTACACCTGATGAATCCAGCTTGTGTGTGGTATTGAAAACCACAAAACGTGCCAGTGCCCCTAACTCATGGCACCAAGCTTAGCAACACATGGAGAGTGATGGCTGTTTTCTCTCATAGGTGTGTGGCTACGTGGAGCTGCTGCTCACTGCCACAGCTTAGCATCCTGGGAGCTCTCTCTCTAGCACACTGCTAGCACAGGGAAGGAGCAGATTCAAGTTCAAAGAGTGGTTTTCCTTAAACATGCAGCGCTTTCACAATACGGTAAAGTCAAATTATGGAAAACAGAGAAGCAGGTAGACTTCTGAGACTTCCAGGCCAGCTTTGTCTATAAAGTGAGTTCTAGATTAACCAGGGCTACAAAGTAAGCCCCCCTCAAAAAAAGTCTCAAAATAGTATAAATGAAAGCATCTAAAATCAGCCTCATCTGTATTTCCTCCATATTTGATCTGAAGAGGCATATTTTCTATAGCATATAGGAGGCACCATGTCCACAAGTCTGTCCCACAGATCTAAGCTTAACTCTGGAAAGGAGAGGGCATGGGTTGGGGAGATGACATAGTGGGGCATGACAAGCTGTGTTTGCTACCCCAAGCATGCATGTAAACAATACAGGTTCAGCATTGTTCATGTGATCCCAGCACCGGGAAGTTGAGTCAGAGCCCAGCCAAATCTGTGAGCTCAAGAGGTCAGTGAAAGACTCCATCTCAAAAGGCAAGGGGGAGCAACTGAGGACTTCAGATGCCAGCTTCTGGCTTTCAAACGCATGCCCGTACACACACACACACACACGCACACACACACACACACACACACACACAGAGGAAAATCACTCCATGTCACAGAAGAGGAAGTGAAGGGGAAAAGAGGAAGCAACTTATGTGAGCTCATAAAGCTAGGAACCAGCAGAGCAAGGGAGAACTCAGGTCTACCTGCCAACTCCATGGATATGGAATGCGTACAGAAGCAGGGGTCCTGGGCCGGGAACAGAGAGGGGTGCTTCTGGGCTAAGGTGGTAGTGCTCGGTGATACAACAGGCTGCCTGGCCTTGGCCAGAGTTTCCAGAAACTTCTTCTACTCACTAGCATCAACAGGACCAGGAGTGACTAGCACCATAGAATGTGGAGGTAGGCACGGGCAGAGCTCTTCTCTGCTTGGCTTGAATACAGAATGGATGCATGCACCCCATGGTCACAGGAACCCAGAGTCTCCCCCTCTTCTTCCTCCTTCACTCTGTAGGGATTTCGGGCTGCAGCTACAGCCTGNGGGAGCCTCCAGCAAAGCCATTCAGGACGCAACTCATATGTGAGTAATCAGCCAAAGAGGGGACAGAGCACGTACTTGACATTGGTGTTGGTGCAGATGACATACTCAATCTCATCGGAATAGGGGTTCTGGAAGGTGAAGCTGCTGGTACGGATCAACAGCCACTCCCGGTTCTTGGTGCGGAACCGATACATGACCGACAGCACTTGGCCCTTCAGTTTAACCACCTGCAAAAACATTTGGACAAGGAAGTCAGCAGGAGGAGGAAGAAGGAACGGGTGGCCAGTTGCTGAGAAGTCAGCAAGACCTCAGAGTGGGGTGCTGCCGCCAGCAACAGTAAGGAGGGGTAAGAGACAAAGAGGCAGGGAGCAGCTAAGCTCTCACTTCCATTTGCTTCCCCTTGAAACAGAGAGGACACTGCCCTTGGGTCATTCAATGACAGTCAATGCTTCTTCTAATTTAGTAGATAAAAATCACATTGTAAGAACACCTTAAGAGTTGTCAAGGAAGGAAGGAAGGAAGGAAGGAAGGAAGGAAGGAAGGAAGGAAGCTCTCTTGCTTTGGGCATGACTGGGCTGGATGCTAACACTCTGGAGTAACTGTCTCACTGAAATGTGCAGCAACAATGCATCATGGACTCAATTCACATATGATTTTAACCTGTTTGACATTGCAAAATAGATCAAATAAACTCTCAGGAAGGAGGTGAAATAAAATGATAAATCTGTATGCATTATTTATGAGCAAGTATTGATCTGCCACTACTTTCATGTTGCGGCATGGTTTTCAACGCACTTTCATGGACACCCTATAATGTAGCCCAGCAAGGGTCTGTATAGGTGGCTTCACTATATACATATGGCAATACCAGGATGCAAAAGAATTAATTAAGTTCTCCAAGACCAGACAGCTTTGGTGGTAAAGAGGGGACAAGAACTATGATCTTACTCCACAGTTTCAAGCTTATCTCTCTGGAGATAGCTTGTTTTTTCTCTCTGTTCATTCACAAAGGTATGCAAAGACATCCACCCTCCAGCAGTTGGAGGCTTCCAGGTGTTGGTCTCACAGAAGAGAAAAAAGTGGGGGATAGAGAAGCTCCCAGAAAGACAAACAGACCTTGCCTGATTGTGATTGTTCCCAAGGACAAGATAAGGCAAGTAGAAGTCCCGTTTGTAGGCACGCACAGCCTCAGATCCTAGGAATGTAAAGTCTTCAGTCTTCCTGGGTCTGATTGCAGTTGGATTGCTGACAATAGCAGAGCTGGATTCTAGAACTAGGCAAAGTCAGACTCCTCCTAATATCACTGCGTTTACATCCTCTTTCCCATGGGGGTTTGCAGTCTCTATCATACCGTACACAGCCTGCAGAGATGTGACTGAGGCTCACACAGCCGAGCCCAGTGCCTGGCACAGAGCAACACCTACTACACACCTCACAAGCTGACTTCATGGCCCTGGCCATTCCAAACTGGAGCAGAAATAGCTAGAGGTGACTTCTTCCACACGGTCCCTGGAGAAAACCAGGCACAACCATACTGCACAGTATCAGACAAGACCCTCTTGGGGAACATATGAGTGATCAAAAAACCAGACAGAAAGCTGGAAGAGGCAGCGGTCTTCTTTGTCAGCACCCAGAAGGAGGCTGGCGGGGCGGTGAGGTGAAACTGGCCTTCTCAGAGGATGCTGCCTCACAGACAGCTGGTCCCTGTCTTAGTCACTGTTCTACTGCTGCGATGGGACACCATGGGACTTGGTAAGGTATATGTGAGGGACCTCCATGTTCAGAGGCTTTATCCATTATCAGCATGGCAGAGAGCATGGCAGCAGAGAGTAGCTGAGAGTTACATTCTGATCTACAAGCAGAGAGAGGGGTGAGGAGAAAAGGTGGGGGGAGAGAGAGAGAGTGTGTGTGTGTGTGTGTGCGCGCGCGCGTGTGTGTGTGTGTGTGTGCGGTTTGAAAGGAAATGGCTCCCAGCCCCCAAAGGGAGGGGCACTAACAGGAGGTAGCCTTGTTGGAGAAAGTGTGTTACTGTGGAGGATGGGCTTTCAGGTCTCCTGTGCTCAAGCTACACCCAGTAAGACAGACCACTTCCTCTTGCCTGTAAGCCCTGATGTAGGATTTCCAGCTCCTTCTCCAGCACCACATTTGCCTGCATGCCACCATGTCGCACCATGATGATTATGGACTATAACCCTCTGAAAATGTAAGTCACCCCAATTAAATGCTTTTCCTTTATAAAAGGTGTTGTGGTCATGTTGTCTGTTCACAGCAATAGAAACCCCAACTAAGACACCCAGTGACACACATCCAGCAAGGCCACACCTCCTAATCTTTCTCCTGTAGTACAGCTCCCTGATGACAAAGCATTCAAATGCATGAGCCTTTGGGGGCTATTCTTATTCAGACCATCACAGCCTCCTAACAGAGACACGCCTCTTCCCTCACAGGAGCCATAAATCAAAGCCACATCCTCTCAGGTCAGCAGCCTGAGGGTTCCCTTGTCTGACCTCTATCCTCTGTCCTGAGTGTGTAGAGGGTGTGTGCTTTCTGTTTCTTCCCATAGAAAGAACTAAAGGGGTGTGAGAAATCTTCATGGTGTCTCACAGACCACCAGCAGATCCTACTTGTGTAAAGCTATAGGGGTGAGGGTGGAGAAGAGAGGAAGAAGGTTGACAGTCATGCCCTGTCATTCCATGAGTCCTCACGGCAGGATAATGTGTATTAGGAAGATGGGCTGCTGAGGCTTTGGAACCACAGGCAGGGAAAAACCACAGGCATGATCTGAATCCTTGGTTTACCAACCTTAACATCCTATCTAGAGTTCCCATTGCCTCAGTGAATGTTCTGTTCCAAAGTACCTGTCACTCAGCAGGGGCGAGGGAGATGTGAAGATAGCCATAACCCATAGAATCTACTAAAAACCCACAATCAAATGTCAGGGGCTCACCAGGAGGGCTAGGAGTTGGCCTGTTGTTGAGGTCCTGACCTGAATGAAGGGTCCCAGGAGGGAAATGGAGGGTAGGCATGACGCTGGCAAATAAGATTGAGGGCTCTTTTTGTGGAGAGCACAGCATGATAACCATGTACAGCCAAGAAAGCTGAGCCACTGCATGCGAGCCAGGCTAGTATATGTTCCAGAGTGACCACCATAGTGTGCTTCACTCAAATGTGGGGCTAGTAGTACAAGAGACTGCAAAGACCATAAAACCTAGTTCAGTTTGGCTCTTCAGGGAAGCAGCTTTCACGGGATTCATCATCATCATCATCACCATTGCCATCACCTTAACCACCACCATCCTCACCGTCTTTGTAAATGTTCTGTTGCTCTAAAGAGACACCCTGACCATGGTGACTCTTATAAGGGAAAACATTTAATCGGGGCTTGCTTATAGTTCAGAGGTTTAGACCATTGTCATCTTGGCATGACACATGTTGGAAGCAGGCAGACATGGTGCTGGAGAGTAGATGAGAGTTCTGCTTCTGGATACACAGGCAGCAGGGGGAGAGAGGGAGAGAAAGGGAGGGGGAGAGAGAGAGAGAAAGAGAGAGAGACTGAGACTGATTGCTGGGCCTGTCTTGAGCATTTGAAACTCCAAAGGCCATCCTCAGTGACAAACTTTCTCCAATAGGCCACACCTATTCCAACAAGGCCACACTTCCTAATCCATGTCAAGTAGCACCACTGTCTAATGACCAAGCATTCAAATATATGAGCCTAATAGGGGCCATTGCTATTCAGAATACCACAATTACTATCCTCATTATCACCCCACCACCATCGTTAATACTACAGCCATCACCCTTACAACCATTGTCAATGTCATTGCACTAATTACCATCACCATGACAATCACAATTATTGCCATCGTCCTCATAACATGACCACTACCATCATCAGCATCATAAGCATTACTATTACCATTACAGCCATTAGTCACCATCATCATCGCCACTGCAATCACTGTTATCACCATCAATTATTGCCATCACCATCATCACCATAATCACCACCATTATCATCAACATAATCATCTATAATTACCACAGTCAAAGCCATTACTAGCACAACTATCAGCACCATCCTAGTCATTACCATTATTACCGTTATCACTATTACTACCATTACGATCAACACCATCAACATGAGTGAGAACCACAAACCATTATCATCACCATCGCCTGCCATCCATCCTGCCCTGGGTCTTAACAGCAAGACCAGGGCCTCCAGAGCATCCACTCCCATCTCACCCGAGCTCCACTCTATCCTGTCACATCTGATGGTGTAAACTACAGATGCCATGGGAACCTAGCAGGTTTGGAAACAAAAAGGAGTTGAACATCTTATCTCACCCTGGTAGCCAGCTTCAGTAACTTGTATTGAAACCAGCTACCTCATCCCTGAGTGAAAGGGAAACCAAGGCAGTGTGGCATCAGAGGGGGAAGCCCTGGCTGAGGTCCAGGACACATGGCAGCAACTGTACAGCTGTCAAGACATCCCAAGGCACACCCAGACTTGGCCTGAGTTTGTGTTCTTTGGGCATTGGCCACCAACAATGAAGGGGGACCAATGTTGATAAAGGGAAGTGGTTTGTTCTGGAGAAAGCTGAGTCAGCCCTTGAACTTTGGTTTGAAACAAAAGCACTGAACTGCCTAGACAGGAAGCCGATAGATCACACACACAAGTTCTGAATTTAATGTGGTGTTAGTGTACCTTCCCAGGGGGGCGGGAAAGTGAATCCGCTCCCAGAATCTGCTTTTTGGTCAGTTTGCCAAGAGGTCAAACAGAAGAGAGAAACTTAGAGCAGGCTTCTACTCCACACCCACTCTTTCTGTTTAGACATGCTTCATCATGATGGCAATGGTAGTGGATGATACTCTTAGTCCCATTGTCTACTAGGAAAAACATGAGGACAGTATTTATGGGATAGGGTTGGGGATTCCACGGTAAAACACGTGAAGAAGGATCTGGATAGATTCTGGAAACAGGATGGCAGATCCATCACCATTAGAGACTCACATCCATACATCCAGAAAGATGAAACCGGCAGAACCCAAAGCTGGCTAGGCAAAGTTACCCTCACTTCTGTACACTTAGTAAATGTGGCACAAAGCATCCTGGTAAAGTCTCCCCATTCCGATTTCACATTTTCCCCAAATGGGAGTCAGCTGCTGTACGTTCTGATCTGCTTAGGCAGCTTGGTTCAAATCCACCCTCAAGGAGATGATGCTCACAAGTACGGGCATGGGAGTCTGCCCACGGTCAAGCCAAGCTCCAGTGAAAGAGATGAAAAAAGAGGAAGTGGAGAGAAGAAATGGCACGTGGTAAAGGAGAAACGAGGGGTAGAGGAAGATCAGACCTCTTTCTTAGCCGCTGGAAAGATCTCACAGATGACACGGGTTGAGAGCTGTCAGCCATGTGAAGAGCAGAGGGTCATATTTCAGCCAGGGAATGGCTCAGTCATAGCCAGAAGACGGAAAAGAGAATGTTCAAGAAGGCAAGGGAAGCCAGTGAGACTGAAGAACTGTGTCCAAAGAAGCATGGAATGGTATCAGGCTTGCAGCGAGCCTAAAGCTATGGGAAGAAACACATTTTAACTCACGTAGATACATGGACCATGGCTGGCAAACCCAGTCTTATTTTTACAAAGGCTTGGAGTGAAAGGACGAGAGAGAGAGAGAGAGAGAGAGAGAGAGAGAGAGAGAGAGAGAGAGAG
>LOEQ01000700.1:221437-249987 GCA_001685075.1 Bramus lutescens | reverse complement strand
GAGAGAGAGAGAGCCAGGGAAAAACTGCCGCAGTCAGTTAGGAGGAAGCAGGGAGACATCGTGGTGTCTTGGAAAGGTGTTCCAGGAGGACCTGTCATGTAGTTCTGTTCCTAAGGGACGCTGAGCTAGGAGTGGTGTGAGGGAGGGGCTGCCATGTGCTGGGTGTGGAGGACCCTGGGCCCTCAGATGAAGAGGTGAAGTGCTGCCTGGAAGGAGGCAGGCAGGAAGCCAGAGGACAAGTGGGCTGGGGCCACCCGTCAGTTGAGGTTAGGAGGAAGAAGTTCTATGGTTGATGTCTTCCTGGCTGAGGAAGAGTGTGAAGCAGCCGACCAGGCGGGGACTACGGAAAGGAAAGGAAACCTGAGTGGGAAGGAGTGACGTCAGAAAAGAACTGAGGTCAAGGAGGAAGCCCCCTCCCAGTGCCGCCCATGTAGGGCCTGAGATACTTGCAAACCAAAATGCCAAGGTAAGCCAATCCTCCAGACAGATGACAGCAGATTCCTCCCTCTTGGAAAACGACTCAAAGGTCTCTTATGTTCATTTTTAACCCCCTCCCCAGTACATCAGGGTCTGCCTGAGGGAGTTCTCCCCTCCCCCCAGGCCAGCCCAGGAGCCAACTGCCCTTCTTCTGAATTAGCTCTAACTTGCTGAAGTGTGACGCTCTGTCCCTTTGCTTCAGTGAGCCTCTCCTAACTTCTACCACCTTCCTCCTGGGACTCATGCTAGGGGTGTCGGTCATGGAGTGTGTGCTCGGTATGCAGAAATGATGCACATGGTGCCATTCTGCCAGGCTGCCTCTTCCCGATTCCGATTCTCCCCATCTGAGCGATTCTCTCCTTAAGTTGCCTTTTGCACAGCTTTGGGACCCAATGCTCGTTTTAGAGGTCTTCTGGCTTATCTTTCATTTTGTGTGTGTGTGTGTGTCCCTGGGCTTCCCAAGTGACCCTTCAGAACTTTGTTCTGCTTACACACTCAGAAAGATTGCTACTTACCATCATGTGACCTGGGAGAGAGCTGAGGCCTTACAACATGGCACAGGAGGCCCCAGACCCAATCTGGCTACTTTCTCCTTGTCAGACCCAGGAACTTCTGAGGACCCTCCTAGCAGGGAGGCCACACTGGCATGTCTGGCACGGCCCCTGCTTCTGGCATGATCGCCCATGTCTTCTGTACTGTCCCTTGACAACTCATGTCAACTGATCCCTTCCCTGGGAGCTGGCTCTTCTCCAAGTTACCCTCTCTAGCCTCAGTGTTTGGGGACACTCTTCAGAACCTGTCCTCCTTTCCTGCCATATAGCAACAGCAATGCCTTCCTCATGTATCTCACTCCCTGCGCTCGAACTCTTGCTGAGAATGGGTGTGTGACATTATAGGAGGGCATTCCCAGCCTGGTAGCTCACAGTAGGCCTCCATTCCTCTTGCCATTGCCTCCCCACCAGGTTCCTCGCTAGGCAGCAGCAGCAGAAGCCATGGGCAATACCTGCTGGAAGCTCTCCCGTAGGTGGCTCTGATCCTCAGGGTGGCAGAATTCCAAAATATCCTTTCCCAGAAGGTCCTAAAGGGGACAGATAGTTTTAATAACCCCAAAGACCACTCTCCATCTCTTACCCCCCAACCCCGGAGACAAAGGTGTTGCTTACATCCCTGCGAGCCCACCTCCTCTTGCCTGCCCACTGTAGTCTTAAACATAAAACGGCCCCTCCTCCTGTCTGCATCCATTCTAAAATCTCCCTGGCTCAGTCCTCACTGGTTTCTAATTTTGCTTGGGCGCCAGATCAGCAGCTTCACAACACGACTTTATTCCTGTTTGCCTTCGAGAGGCAAACTGCAATCGACATATTTTTAAAAACATCCAAAGTAAGCTCAAGCACAGACATTGCTGCCCACGAAAACTAAACCTGTGTAAGGACGGAAACGAGTGGCCGGATGAGGCCACAGAGCTGGGCTTGCCTCAAGCCTGTTCCTTATCGACCTTCACTAGTCCAGGTGTTATTTGAAAGAGACAGTCTTCATCTCCAACTCGGGTGTTTTACAGTGAATGGGAGCAGAATTAAAAAAAAAATCAAAGGGCAATTTTGAGCACGCTCTAGGGAAGTGTCTTAAATGGCAAAAGATGTGAGCTCAAGGATGGGGACCTGCATCAGTAGGAGATGCTTGAAGTGAGCTGACTCAGCGGTAAGGGGCAGCTCCTATGTCCCACCCAGGAGCACACAGATGCTCAGGAAGCTGCTGCTGCAGGATGCACCAATCTGTCCAGAAATGTAAGGGCCATCGGCGTTTACCTTATTCTATCTGAGAGGTGGGGTCGCAGTTTGCACGAATCTAGCTTCAGAATTATAGACAGTCTCTAATGTTTCCGGTTAGGACTGTTCCTAGTTCTAAAATCTACACACAGGGCTGATTCCAGCATGGGTAAAAAGTTAAGCAAATTTAAAAAAATACACAAGCAATTAAAATAACTCATGTTAACACATCTCTCAAAGCTTCCCAAAGTCTGTTTCTTGGAACAAAGAACCCTTCTTTTTTAATGATTTAATTTTAAAAACTATAGAAAAGGTAAAAGGATATATAGTAAACACTTGTATGTTCATTATATTAATTTAATTGTCAATATGTTACTAATATTTTCTTTCTTTTTCTTCATAGATGTCCATACATAAATGCAAATGGGAGGTGTGTAGTGTGTGTGTGTGTATGTGTGTGTGTGTGTGTATGTGTGTGTTAACTAGATCAGTTGACGCTAAGTTATAGATCCTATAACACTTCTCCACAAAGTCTTTTATCATTAATATAATAAATGTCACTATAAAACCTAAGAAATCAATGCTCATTTGGTAACATCTCCATCCTCCCATACTTGTCCCTAAGCGCCTCCTCTGGTAGAGATCCTTAGGTTTAGGACGCAGCTTGCTTTTCACTACAAATGGTTGCAGTTCCTTGGCTCCTGCCTTCCTGCGTTTCTCATGCCACTGATTTTTCAGGAAGGATCTGGAGCAAAGACCTAAAACTATGCCTCAAGTAGAAAGGTTTCTTCAAAGGATGAAGCAATAGCCCTGGGGCATTGTGACAGATATTAGACACAGACAAGCTTTATAATTAAGATAAACTAATCTCAACTCCCCCTCCTTTGTGAAAACCCAGTGAGAGCCACAGAAAGGCTCCGGAGAAAAGCAGTCCACTTAATGTGGTGCTGTCTTATGATGAACAGTTTTCCTTGGGAAGGGTGTCAGTCTAGACAAACAGGGAATTTAGACCCCGACGTGACTTCTCCAAGAGGTCATTGCGCTGAACCTTGAACAAGGAAGATGCACACATTTTGAGTGGAGCTAAATCTTCCACCAGCTTTTGGGAGCTCAGGGCTAGCCACCGACCTGGGGTTGGTAGCCAATCACACTGATGCATCTTGGGTCCACGAATGTGATGACCCCATCGGAGTTATGCCGGGACAGGAACTCTGTGGGCACCGACATGCCACTCATGTCCATGCACACAGGAGAGCTGGTCACCTGGAACACAGGGTGGATAGCGGCGCAGGTGAGGACCTTGAAGCTCACACATAAATCCTTCTGTGCCACTGGAAAGATGAGTGTGGGGGATGTAACCAAAGCTTGGCCACTTTCTTTACATTTCTGAGCACTCGTTCTCTTATTAGTCAGTGGGAATGATGAATAATTAGAACAATTTATAATTGTGATGCCAAAAGAGATACTGCTCGCTATGCTGGCAAATGGCTGCCACTTTCTCCCTCTCTCTTCTTCCCCTCTGTAACTGGTGTAGAGACTCAAAAAGTATGTATTTCTAGACTGAATTCACCCAACCATTTTTATTTTACACCCCAGTGAAGACCCAGTGTTTGTTTTAAGTGAATGAACCACTTATTCAGTTGTTTGAAAATGGTCAGACTTAGGAGACCAAGGATGTGAAACACGAGCCTTCTGGATTATGTCAACCATGCCTCCCTTCATCAGTTTGGAAAATACCGTGAATGTCAAAGCAAGAATGAATGAGCCAGTCAACTGAGTGGCTACTGTATAGCAGATACCAGGTAAATTAAAACACTTAAGTTTTATTTATTTACTTAATGTGTATGACTGTTTGGCCTGCACGTATGTCTGTACATCACCTTTGTGCTTGGTGCCTGAAGAGACCGGAAGAGGGCATCAATTCCCCTTGGGATTGGAGTTGCAGACAGTTGTGAGCTGCCATGTGGGTGCTGGGAATCAAACCTAGGTCCTCTGGAAGAATAGTCAAACTCTCTTAACACTGAACCATCTCTCCAGCCTCAAGTGAATTCGCTTTTAATAGGACAGGGCCCCTGCCCCCAGAGGACCTTGTCAGGCACCAGCATACCCTTAGCAAACCAAGTACCACAGAAAATGGCAGGCAGACGAAGTTGAGGTAGGAACTGTGTGTTGTGAGGGAGCACAGTGGGAAGTGGCATCGTCTCGTGTGAACTAAGGAGACTGGTATTGAGTTAGGGTCTCAAGGGATGTGAAAGCAGGAAGTACACAGAAGGAATGCGGAAAGCAGGATGTCAACTAAGAAACGCAAGGTAGAAGAAACAGCTCGAAAACACCCATGGAGGTGGGGAACCAACTGGTGGTGTCATGGGAAGGGAACAGTGTGGTTTGGTAAGAGGATGTGGTGAGATGGGAAGTAGGGAAGGAGAGGAGGATGGAATGATGAGTTTGGACTTTGTCCCACAAGGCCCGTGGGAGACTTTAAAGGTGGTTAGAAAGGATGTGACTTCTGGAGGAACTCACCTCTGCAGTAACCTGTAGGTGGGAGAGAGGTCTGTTAAACCTCAGCACAGCAAGGCCTTGGTAGTGTATCCTTCATGCTATCCTCCTTTTATCTCCAGGCTCAGCCTTATCTTACCCAGAGTGAGGCACATAACCCCACAAATACTGAGTACACGGTACTTCCAAATGAAGAGGCACCCAAACTCAGTCTCTTGTTTCTCGCAGTAACAAGCCCTCATTGAAGATGAAAACAACAGGCTTTTTGCTTACCTGGAGCCTCCCGATGGCCACAAGGCAATATTTACTGCCTTGCCCTACATCAGCGTCTTCTTCGGGGATGGTCATTCCTGAAATGAGACATGCCAGCATCATCAACAAGCCCAAAGTTATTGGCTAAGTGGGGAAAGCATCAATGATTTCATACACGCAATGGAGACTACAGATCCATTGCTGTCACTCAGAGCTGGGAAGCTAGCCAGCTTCTCAGCAGCCCCACACTGCTTCCTGTGCCTCCCTGCCTGACAGTGCCTGATAATTTCATGGTCCATCACCCTCTACATCTGTGGATGGCACAGAGGCAGTGACGGAGGGTAAGATGCAAGTCACTCATCTCTCTATATGCACAATCTTGCTGAGAGAGTTGGAGTGAAACACCAGTAGGAAGAGTAAGTCGGTCTTGTTGACATTGCAAACAATTCACTTTTCCCTTGTCAAGGAACCAAAGACCATCAGAGGTGGCGCGCACTTGTTGGTCATTTTTTTGTTGTTGTTGTTGGCTTTTATTTGCTTGTTTGTTTAAAGCAAGGTCTCACTATGCAGCCTTGACTGTCCTGAAGCTTGCTATATAAACCAGGCTTGCCTCAAAGTTACAGAGATCTTTCTGTCTCCGCTTCTTGAATGTTGCGATTAAAATCGTACGCCACCATATCTGTTGGTGCACACTTGTGATCCCAGCACTGAAGAGGCAAAAATGAGCAGATCCTCTGAGGCTTGCCAACAAGCCAGCTTAGGTTACTTGGTGAGTTCCAGGCCACTGAGAGAATCTTTCACAAACAAGCAAACATACAAACAAGGTACCCAAGATACCCAAGGAACAACACCTGAGGCTGCCCTTTGGCCTCCACATACATATACGTACATACATGCACACAAACATCTACCTGCATAGACATGAACATATATGTATACAGACATACACAGTAAATCTTGGAAACCCTTCAGATTTGTCCACAGAGCTAGCTCTTCCCCAGTTCATTTTCAGAACTGCATAGCACTTAATTGTGCTGATGCGCCATGTTTACCCAACCATCTCTCGTGTGTGAATGGTGAGGTGTTCTCAAGTGTTGTGAAATTAGAAGCAATGAACATTCTAGCATTTTTTTTTAATCACTGGAGTTGTACCTGTAGGGTATCAGTTCTCTAAAAATAGGAATGCTGAGTCAACTATAGATTTCTTTCTGTTTTGATAAATTTCCCTCCAGACGGGCTGTACCAGTTTGCATTCCAGCCACTGATGTCTGAAAGTCTGTTCCTCCATGTTCTGGGCCAACAGAAAGTGCCGTCAGTTTTTGTCAGTTTGACAGGTGAGAATAGATGTCTTAATTTGCATTTCAGTCATCAGCGTTACATTTGAACACCACTTTATGTTTAGAATTGCTTTTGCATTTGGAGTTTTAATGAATTGTCTGTTCAGGTTCTTCCCCACTGTTCTGTTGGGATTTCTACCTTTGCTTATGATGATGCGTCTGAGCCACCGTTAGAAAGCCGCTTCTCCTGCAGAGATTAAAATGGCTCCTCCTTGCTTCCCCCTGGTGCTTTCCTGGCCTCAGTGTTTACATTTAGCTGCTCAGACACTCAATTACTCTTGCGTAGGGTATGAGATAGATAGCCACGTTTGTCTTCAAATATGCAACTCTTCAGTTGTCCCACTGATATTTGTTTAAAGAAGATACCACTTCCATCCTGTGACAAGTCCCCGTGCATGATTGGGTCTAATTATGGACTTTCTTTTTTATTCCATCAGTCATTAATCTGGCCCAGCCCCAGTGCCATTCTACCTGAACTACAGGCACTGCCCTGTGTTCTAATGTCTTCCGGTACATCTCCTGTAGGGTTTTCTTGGCTACTCTTAAATATGTTTTTCCACATGAAAGAAACTTAACATCAACTTACCTAACTTCATAAAATAGTTTGATGAAATCATTAATAGGCCTGTTTAAATTTATAATTTACTTTCAGGAGAAATGATGTCTTCAAAATATTGATGCATCCTCCGAAAGCACAGGGCAAGGTGTTTGTTTGTTTGTTTGTTTGTTTTTATCTGAGAAAGGGTTTCTTGGTAGCTTTGGAGCCTGTCCTGGAACTAGCTCTTGTATTTCAGGTTGGCCTTGAACTTACAGAGATTCACCTGCCTCTGCCTCCCAAGTACTGGGATTAAAGGTGTCCGCCACCACCACTCGGCAAGGATATATATGTGAGATATATATATCTCACATATTTTATCTTCTTTTTGTTTCTTCATAGTGATTCAAAATGATCCCCATATATGCTTGCACTTTTTACACTTGCTAAACGTATTCCCTCAGCCACGTTGGGATGTCATCTGGTATTGTCACTGTGCCTGTCTTGTTTTGGCAACCATATTGTTAAGATTTCATGGATGTGAAAGAAAAACAAAGCAAAATTCCCACCAGCTGAGACGATCACTGCACTTTCTCCCACTTTCTGAGTGGACTACCACTTTGGAACAAGCTTACCACTACTGTTCAGGATATTGTGTAATCGTAGAAAATGACGTAAGTCTGAAATGCTCCCAGCAGAGCAGAAGGAGTGAGGATGGGGTCCTCAGTGAGGACTGAAGGGTATCATTCATGGCAGGCATTTCCAAGCTGTACCCTTACCTTCAGTGGTCTTAATAAATAAATATTCATTGGGAAAAAAACATTTTTAGGGTGCAACTCTGTCATAGATAAAAGATGCTTTCTCATAGCAGACATCCTGGTCCTTGGTTCTCACAATCCTTGCATCTCCCTTTACTGCAATATTCCCTGAGCCTTAGGTATAGGGGTTGGACTGTAGATGTAGCCATCAGAGATGGGCACCCCACAGTCAATTGCTTTCTGCATTTTGACCGGTTGTGGATTTCTGTGACAGCTCTTTGCCTGCTGAAGAAAAGCTTCTTTGATTGGTGGTGAGAGATACATTTATCTGTGGCTCTAAAGATGGATATGTAGAACGAGGTTGAGAATTATGCTGGTTTAGGAACATGGCTGTAGTAGGTTCGTCTCTAGGGTCCATGACCTCATCAGTCACAGATAGTTGGCCGTGTACCAGCCATGCTTTCCCTCCTACTGAATGGGCCTTATTTAGGTGCTTGTTTATTACTCCCAAAACATTAGCGCTACTATTGCACCCTTGAGTATATCTTCCTGTACTGGTCGTTGTAGTGGTTTTAGGACTTTGAATTGCTTTTCAGAGGAGACGTTCAGGTCAGTTCCAGCTCTGTTCTTCCAAGCCCAGCGTCTTTAGCAATAGGGTCTTTCCTTCACATCCTGGGAGGCAAACAAGGAAATAACCTATATCGTTTTAGGGAGTTTCTTGGATTCCCTTGACCAACAACTCAAAGGGTTTTTCCAAGAGTTATTACCCCAAGTTCCTACCATATTCTGAGCGCTATGCTGGTGGTGTGTGTGTTAATATTACAGTCATGTCCCTTTGGAGAACCCAAAAGCAGTCAGACAAATGGATGTAAAAATGGTTATAAAGACAAGTGCAGAGTGAGCAAGCAGGTCCAGGCAGACCCAGGGGCTGACAGAAGAGGGCGGGGCTTCACAGGTTCATCAGTGTCAGGCTATATACTTGGTGAAATCAGCAGAGACAGGAGGAACAACTCCTGTGGCAGCAGGTGGCACAGGGCTGGGGGAAAGAGGGACAGTATCATACAGTGAGGTGTCTGGTATAGTTAGTTATCTTCTAAGCGAGTGGCTGAAGACTCTGTGCACCCCTGTAGATGGAAGGCCTCTCTCCTGTAAGATGCAGCTAATATGCACTGGGAACGACAGCCTGGTGTCTCAGTCAAGGAGAACACATCCCTGTCCAGGCCCAGAAGACATCCCGAAGGCCTAGGTCTTTCAGTCTCAGGCCAGACCACACTGTTTCGCCTCTCTTTTAGAAATGATACTGGCAGGTCCTACAGTTTACCTTTATAGACCATACAAGATGAAATGATGGTTTGTGATTGGATCAGGTCAGCAGAAAAGTAACACATGCAAAGAGAAAAAAAAAATAAAGGATCAGCTGCCAGAGAATCTTTGTGGAGAAAAAAAAGTCAAAAAAGAAACAAACAAACAAAAAATCAACAGCACAGCATCCTCCACCCCAGGCTGTTAAAACTCTTTATACTTGGAGAAGCCTGGGAACAACTTTGAGTTGCAGCTCTGCACGCTCCACAGAAGAAAGGCACAAACAGTTTTGTTTCTAAGCAGCCCAAACATTCAGGGGGCTGGAAAACAGCATAGAGAGTCAAAGGTAAACCCAGGTTAGAAGGCAATGGTAGTGACACACACAGTGGTCCGAATACAATAGTATCGAGACCGCCAAGAAGAAATCAGGAAAGGCACAAAGCATCCTGGGACGAGAGTGCATGCTAGGAACAAGCAGTTCAGAGGGAAAGACCCACAACGTTGTCTGCCCCCAAACGGAATTTCCCATTAAAGAACGTGATTGAAAATGTCACATCTCTTCTGAGTTCACACCAGATATCAGATAGATACAGCTTACAGGATGATGGACATGTCTAGAGATGCTAGCAGGCGGGGAAAGGACCACTCTTATCCTTCTCTGCAGGGTGCTTCCATGGTAGCTCTAATTTAAATCATCATCTTTGCACTACCTTCTGGGCTTGAGCTTCAGAAACGCCAGAATTCATGAACAGAGAATCCTCTGCAGTGTGTAGACTTCACAAGCCCTACACCAGATTCCCAAACTGGAGATGAGAGTCACGCTCCCCGCTGGAGAATGAGTGACTAATTAAACGCCATGTAAAAGAATGAACTCATTTAAACTAGGTTTTCTAAAAAAGAGAAAAGCACTAGAAGATAGTGCACTTGACCTTCAGCGAAAAGTCTGGGGCAGAAAGGGGTACTGCTGTTTAATTTAAACTTTAAACAAATTTATAATGGGCTTATGAGTGAATTTTCCTCTATCTTGAATGGGTTTTCCATATCTTCCAAATTTTTATTAATGAACATGTTCTATGTTTTCACAGTTTTTCTAAAAAGACACAAAATAAGGTGGGTATGGTGGTGGCCAAGCCTGTAACCCCAACACTTGGGAGGCTGAGGCGGGAAGAATGTACATTTGATTTTAAAAAAGCAACCCATGGTCTTCTTGTGATGTTCTGGGCTCTTTAGCCACCAAGAAACGTGGGTGTGGCATAGTGATACCCCGACTTAGGGCCCTGCCCTAAGGTTAGCAGAGGAGCATCGATAGGCCTGGTGGCAGCAGAGGCTTAGCCCAACCATTAAGTGGAGACACAACATTCCCTAACTAGTGTGTGGCTACCAAACTAGGAGGCAGAGAAGCACCTTCGCTGGCTAGACTGGGCCGCAGCTACTGAGTGGTCTGCTGTTAGATTTGGACTTGAAAAGCAAAACTCCATTTCCAGGAAAAGGGGATCTATAAAAAGTGTTGTCTTAACAAGAGAGGTGGGAGTCTGTTAACTAGAATGAGGGCACCATGGCTTGTCCAGCTCTACACCTCAGCCTCTCCATCAAGAAAGCAAAGTGGGGGAAACCCCAGACCTTTCAGTTTCTGCCCACCATGTAATTCTGAGTTTGAATGATCATTCCAGCATGAGTGATGTGGTTTCCATGGGAACACAGTGGCCCTTTCCTCCCAGGGAAAGCTGAGGGGTTTCTGCTACAGTTTGTGGGACACACCCAGGAGTGCAATGAGTTTCACTGGCTGCTCCCTCCACTCCTGCTTCTAGACAACTGTCCGCCTGTCACCCACCTGCCTCAGGCGACACTAGGACTCCCATCACCGTGTTCTCCTTAGATGCTCTCGGTCCCCTGACACAGACTCTGCTCACCTCCTCTCCTACAGTGGCCCCATGTCCTGTTCCGCTGTCCCCTCTCACTACCATGGCATGTACTCTATTTGTTCAGCAAGATTGGCCTCCACTGACCCTGCTCACCTCTCCCAAACCAACTGACACCTGGACCACCTCCTACTGCTCAGCCCCGAGAATGGTACGAAAAGGTCCTGACCTTGCCAGTTCGCCAGCAGGTTCTGTGATCTCTCCTGATCCATGGCACCTCCTCATCATGGCAGCTCTCCCCGAGTGGTCCCCCAGTTTTCAGTGACCTACTTTCAAGCTCTCCTACTTTGGGGCTGCTTTAAGACAACTCTCTCCTTACTGAGGCTCAACAGCGTTTCTTCTTTGCGAACACTTCACAGCATCCACTTTCCAATCTCTCCTCTTGCCCTGGCTCCGGACATCTACCACATGCTCACGCGCATCTTGGCATAGCATAGCTTTGACAACGTTTAAATGTTAGCAGGTTAGTGAGGTCACAGTGCTCCAGTGCCATGTGTGAAAATGATGCTAGTGATTGCTCCTGTGATCACCTCTCAGGATATAAGACGGTGGCCTGCTCAATAGGAGAAGGTGACTGTGAAGAAGGGTATGTGACAGAGAGGCCAGAGCTTCCTGGGAGGAGGGTGCAAGGACTTTCTGCTGCAGGGTAGCTTGCTGCCCGTATCTTCCTGCCTCTCCCTGGAGTCTCCTGGTCACTCACAAAGACCTTCAGGAAAGTTATCTATGGCTGAGCACACAGGGTTGGACAACCACATTTGTTGGAAATAATCATCAGAGTTCATTAGGTGAGCCTTGAGACTTGCTGTCCATTTGTGGTGGCACAGATATCCATATTTAGAACAATGGTGACAAGATTCTCTGGATATTAGAGACAGAGGCAGTCTTTTGGGGGATTTGATGAACCCCTTGAAGACCAAAACTGGCTTCAGGAAAGGATTCTGCAAGAAAAATGGCTATTGGGCTTGGTACCAACACAATTGGAAGGAAGACGGATAGTGTATGGCTTGATGGCTATTAGTAACAGGCTTTAGATCTGGGGTAACCAGGGGCATCCTGACTCAAGAATCCTGACTCTGTGTGATGGCACAAGCTTGTGGCCCTCTGGAGTTCAGGCAACAATGTGTCACACTTATCATGAGATATAGGTGTGAGTACCCTGACTCTACAGTGCCTCTATAGGCGTTTGGTGGGGGACCAGACAGGAAGCATCACCACTGTATGTGGTACAGTGGCTCCATTTACCAGTGTCCTCTTTGCTTCTGTTGTGATGGACACCAGGACCAAAGGCAACCTAGGGAGGAAAGGGTTGACCTGGATCGCAAGTCACAATCCATCATCATGGGAAACCAAGGCAGGAACCTAGAGCAAGGAACAGAAACAGAGGCCCTGGAGGAATGCTGCCTATTGGCCTGCTCCCTATGGCTTGTTTCTAATGCCACCAGGACCACCTCAGCTATGCCGTCCTCAGCACTGACATAGGAGGTAGGGTCATCCTGGGGCTGAGCTAGTGCTCCCTGTGCTGATCTCTGCCTAGATGCCTGCTCAACGATGATTCAGAAGGACTTGAGACCATCCTTCCTCAGGATGGAAGGCGTGGGGGCCTGTGATGCTGCCCCAGGCTCTCCGGCTGTGACATCCTCTAGGTACAAGCACCAGGTAGGGGCCTGGCCCTCTGCTGCAGAAGAGGGAGAAGCCTGTTCTTACTCAATGAATGGAGCTCACCAGCTGATGGGGAAAACAAATTCAGCTCCTTACAATGCTGTATACTGAACAGTATCACAGGCAATGGAACAGGGCCTAGAGGAGGGCCACAGGGCCACCTGTGGGTGCCAGAGGGGGTGAAGAGGACTCAGGAGGGAGTGCTTCCTGGCAGGAACTGCAAAGTGGTTTTTAGTAGGAACAGACTAATTCCAGCTATTCTAACAGGTTTTAGCGATTCCCTAATCAGCCTCACAAGCTCATTTCACCCCATATTAAATTACCTCGCCCTCCTTGGATAGCCTCTTCCCTCCTGTCGGCCAGAAATAAATCTGGAGACTATAAACAATGCAAATGAGATGGAACTGGAAACTGCTGTTGGGAAGGGAAGGTCCGCACAGGCCAAGGAGGCTTCTTCATCCTTCACTAAAGATTACAGGAACCCAGGGCAGACGGGTGCAAAGTGGGGCTGTTTTGCAGTCTCTCTGGAAAAAGGCTGTCCCTGGCCTTCACCTCCTCCTATGAATTAGGACATATTTTTTAACGTTCCACAAAAACAAAAGGCAGAAGGGGAGCAACTGTCTTCTGGCTGTAAGTGATTCAGGGCACTTGCTCATGCACGGCACACCGCCAACGCCTTCCCTGAGGAACGTTTGTAAATTTTAGGGAAAAAATTTACTTTTGCAAAAACACATTTGGGAAGAGGTCTCAATAAAGATAAAGAGGTTTCATCGCCGTAGGCTTCTCAGAGACTGTACCATTGGCCAGGAGAGAAATGCAGATTGTGAAGTTTCCCAGTGGATTGCATGGAATCCTTTTGTTGTGGTCTAGGGACTTTTATCTTGGTAGGCATTTTGAAAAGAATGTTGGCCTGCAGGTGTGCTGTATTTCAGGAATCTTACTTGGTAATCCTCAAAGCCAATTTTCCAGTGGGCAAAGCGAAGCCACGGTGGTACTGGTGCTTTTGGACCTACCTGTCCCTCCCAAATTACAATAAAAAGTGCCAAGGCCTGATGTGGGATCTGAAGTGTATCTCAGAGCCAGAAACTGGGGAAGGTTTGCAAGGGTGGAGTTGTTTTGAGGATGCATGGATCAGGCCAGGTGGGCTTGAGGAAGGATACAACGTAGCCTTCATCCCTGTAAATGCCGGAAGATTGAACGGAAGGTTTTCATCAGAGCAGTTAAAGCTCAGAGTAAGCTCTGCTTGAGATGAGGCCAGAAGAGGGGCAAGTCCCAGAGAAGAGTCAGAGACTCCTTGGAAACTGCATGGCTGAAGATTTTCAAGATTCTCACTGGGGCTATTTGTGACTTGTAACCAGCCACTCCGGCCACAGCCCTGGAAACAGGCAAGGGAAACTTGGTTTAGGTGTTCCGAAGACTGCCACGAAACCAAACATCCCTCTTCTGTCCTTGTCAAGGACCCTCAGATCTTTCCAGAACCTTTGCAATGGATGACAGAGCAACTCTCAGCTGTCAGAATGGACCACCGCATAGCGACTTGTCCATGGTGAGGCACGTGGAAATCAGCAGTGTGGGGAAAAGAGGACATTAAGCGAAGGAACCAGAGCAAATAGCTCCAGTTGCTTTATAAAAGAGATGGAAAAACATCTAAAGCCAATCCTCACGGGATCTGGAGGAGGTGATGGCTGCAGGAAGACAAGACTGAGTTTCGATGAAAAGCACACTTGTCACAATACAAAAGCTAAAAAAGGAAATGGTAGCCATGAACGGAAGATCAGATGAAAAAATTCTAAAGAAATGAGTATGAGGAGCCAAATTCTAAGTGGGGACCAAAGTCAACCCAGGAAATGAGTGTGGGACTTGAGGCATGAACAGAGCTCCTGGGGCCTAGGGGCGACTCTGGAACCTGCAGAGAGAGCTCCAGCCTGAAACACACGTTGAATTGGTCTAGTTATTAAAATGAACCTCACTGGAGTATCTGAACAAAAATTTGAGTTCAAGGACTTTGGGAAATGGTCTGTATGTGTTCTAACTGGGGAGGGGGAGATTCTGAAAGGAAAAACAAGGCAGACTTAGCCATCTGTATGTCGGAAGGTAGAAGCTAACTGCTAAAGATGCTGGGGAAATGTCCCCATGGACACCTTCTGACCTCAAGAACTCTTTTTGCACAGGACAGCAGGAAAATTCTCCAGTGGGAAGGATTCAGGAGTGTGGTGTCTGCTCACCCTTCCAGAAGCAAATTATTTGGAGCCTCATCTTGGCATGGTGGAACAGGTCAAATAACGTCAGAGTTCTGGTGCAGGGAAACAGGATGGACCAATGAGATCTGCTTAGTACCCGGCCAACTGAACATAACATGGAAGTGGTAGAAAGGGAGATGATGGAAGGTCAGTGAGGCTTTGATAGATAACAGATTTGAGAGAGGAATAGATGAGAGAGATGACAGCCAATAGATTCGATAGATAGCTTGGTGAAAGATGAATGATAGATGATAGGTGACATTTTTAAAAAAGATTTATTTACTTATTATATATACAGTATTCTGCCAGAATGCCAGAAAAGGGCACCAGATCTCATTGTAGATGGTTGCGAGTCACCATGTGGTTGCTGAGAATTGAACTCAGAACCTTTGGAAAAACAGCCAGTGCTCCTAACCTCTGAGCCATCTCTCCAGCCCCAGTAGATGACAATTTTTAAAATGTATTTTACTCTGAGAATTTCACACATGTATACAATGTATTTTGATTTTATTCACCCCCCAACTCCTCTTGAACTCCCCTCCCATATTCCCTTCATGTCTTCTTTTATCCTTCTTTTTATAGTAAATTTTTCCTTTTGAGATAGGACCTCACTGTATGACTCTGGCTGGCCTAGAACTCACTGGAATTAAAGGTGTGTGCCACCATGCCCAGCCTCTTTCTTTTTAAAAAATAACCCATCACTGAGTCTAATTAGCGTTGCTAACATGCACATGAACGTGTAGCTACACAGATAGCAGTTTGGATAGATGATAGAAGATGGATGATTGACAGATTTGAGACAGATCTGATAGGTGACAGATGATAGATAAATAACAGTGCATAAATAGGTGCTGCAATAAAACAATGCCCAAATAGTTGTTCAAATTCTAGTCAAGATTGCAACGTGATCTGTGCGCTATTTTTGGAGTAAGGGAAGTCAGTGAAGCCCAATGATGATGTAAGCACACAGACTCTGCAGTCAGACCTCTTGAGGGTGGGCTGTAGCTTTCTCACCTGCCTCACGTGGACCTTGCCCACTGCCACCCCTGCCCCATGTGTTTTGTCCTAGCTTCCTCACTTGTCCCTGCCCTCGTTCAGCTTCATTTTCTCCCGGGGTGAGAGACACAAGCACTAGTCTTCACTCTGCCTTCAAGTAAGTTCTACGTAGTTCACAGAACACCCATCACAATCCGACACACAGAAAACAGGGAAGAGTCCAAGTTCTCAGGATCAGCATTCCATCCCCAAGATCTGATCCTACTCCCTGGTGCCCCAACCACAACCCTGGTCACAGCATCCCTGTCCTTCAGGGAATGGGGTGATCACAAAAGCGAATGTACCAAGATGACTGACTACGCAGCCTGCCTTACTCCTTTACTAGCCATAGGTGCTAGGCTAACTGCTTCACATGGCTGTCTTTAGGTGTCCAGAAAGGAGGAAATAATAGTACCTGTACCTCGCCATGGTTCTTATGAAAATTAAATACATGAAGCAGGTCAAGGGCTTTTCGTTGAGACAACTCTTGACAGTCTCTTCCCAGTGAAGGGAGCTACCTTTGAAAAACCTGATCTGCAGTGGGAGCTCAGAAAACATTTATGGAGGGAACAAGAAAAGTCACTTCCTCCTGCCTGAGAATGAAAAGCCAGAAGACTGTGACCGTCATTTTCCATCTCAGAAGCTAACATGGTAGCTTTGACGTCTAGAGAGATCCTGAGCATGTCACATATGGATAAGGCAGGAAGGCTAGGGGCTGGGGAGCATAGGGGCACAGCCACTGCCTATGATTTAGTGGCCTCAAATTCAACAAGCAACTTTTGGAGAATCTCACATGGTAGGAAAACAAACAGCATTCAACAAGCAAACTGCCAAGAAGCCCAGAGCTGTAGGAGATGAGCTCATGGCGGGGCCGAGTTGTCGGGTGAAGAATGAGCACTGGATTGACCCCAGAGGCTTCTGGCCAGAACTGCAAAATAACCTCAAGCCTGTGGTATGCTGTGGCCACAGCTTACTGAAAGTCAGCAATGAAGTGAGAAAAAGACACCCACCTCATCCGTGAGGAAAGTGTTTAGTGCCAACACAAGCTCTTTTCAGCTCTGGATTGTCCCAGGGGTAAGTAATCAACTCTGGGTCAAACTCCCTAACCTAGGTCAGACCTTGGCTCTCTTGGGCAGCCATTCTGCTAGGTAACCAGGCGTTCTACATGGACTAGTAGGTGGCAAGCCATGCCTCCACTTTAAAAATGACCCCTGCTCAAAGGTGAGCCCTCTATGAAAAGCCAGGGACTGGGTGGTGACAATGGGAGAAAATAAGTCACACTTCTGGAAATTTAGTGTCCTTCAAACTCTGAGCATACCTCCAGTGTATAAAACATACCCTGCTTTGAATGGTTTGTGACAAACTAAACAACTGCATGATGGGAATGATGGGGAAAAGGAACTCAATGCCTGCTAGTCCAACTCCAAATACTGAACCAGTACAGTGTAAAATGTTGTTAGGCTAATTAGGAAGGCCTATATTACAGAAAGGGCTTCTGGAATATACCAGAATCTACTTTGAGGTTTGTATAGCATGGGCAGAAGGAAGAAGAAAGATTCACGATTGTACAGTTAACCGACCCAGGCCCGAGTGCACGTGTTATGGGTGGCTGTCAAGAGCTCTGTCCACACAGCTCTGGTTTGCACTGCAAAGTCCATTCTGGCTGCTAACCTTTTCTGGAGGTTGAGTTCTGATATTTATAGTGACTTTAGCTAGCCATCATAAATCTTTTCCATAACTTAGTCATTGCTAATAATTGCAGAGTTTGAGCTTGTGAGCAAGCAGGGCCAGCATTGTAGCTAATAGTCCTTACCGGGAGCTGTTTGCTAATCTAGTACCCCAGTTCCATGACCTTAGGAAGGGGTCAAAGAGTCATGACTTCAATTTAGCCACTCATCTAGACCTCACAACTGTCTCTAAGTGTCTTAAAAGAGCTCCATAACACTGAATTCTATAAACTTAGAAATTCCTTCAATTCCTCTAGAGTCATGATTTTTTCTTTTTTTTTTAAATCAAGAGCCCTTTTTTTTCACTATCCACTCCCCCATCCACCCACTCCCTCACCCACACCCTCACCCATCCATCCACCCACCCACTCAACCTGTCTTCATTAATATAATGTTTGCTATCTGAATGACGTATGGGGATGAGAACATGAACACAACATATGCCCTTGGGTCTTGCAGGATGCCAACAGTAAGGTAGAGTGTTATATGTGTGAAGAATGCAGCCATTAATCAAGAATCAGTATCGACAGCCATGGAACAAGGCAGCAGGGGCAGCTAGGTCCCCCGTAGGCGTGCGTGAGTCATGATACAGGAAGATGGCCTTCTTCTCCGGAACCTCTGTCGCCACAGATGCACCCAGGAGAAGAGCAGACCAAGAAAGCAGATAATGACATGCTTTCAACTTCACTGTAAACCACACGATCTAATCATCTTGGATACCTCCCCTGAAATTTCAGATTGATGTCTCAAAACATCATTTTCTCTGGTTATTAAAGTCAGGTTAAACTCTGGGGAAATGCAGACATGAACAGAGAAGAAAAAGCTCTGACAATCCAAACACAGAAATAAGCGATTAATATTCCTGTGTTAACATATACCTACCTTTCATTCATTTATAATTTAAGAATCAAGATGTATATGTCTTATAACCATTTAAAAACAATTATTCATAGTTTATTTTGTTCTTGAATATCCTTGAATATCTCATGTTCTCATTGGTGTCTGTCCAACGTGCTGGTGTGTATAGATTCCACAGAATTTTAGCCAATTCTCTGCCAGGGACATTCAGATTCATTGGGAGCTTTCATGATTGCTAAACTGCTAAAGCACACAACCTACAGACATTTCTAGTCAATTTTTAGAATAAATTCCCACGAATCTGAGTGCTGGATCATAAATCGCACACTGTCAAATGTTTGACACATAGCGCTCCGTTCTTCTGCTCAAGCATTGCGCTAATTTGCATTCCTACCGGCACCGTAGAAAGCACCTTTTCTTTCTCAACAATGGGCATCATTTGCCGTTTCCCTCTTTGGTCCATTAGGAGGTTAAGAGAAAATGGTATCCAATTGTTTTAAAGTGCAGTTCTGGTTAACCATGAAAACCGTTTTTTTTTTTCCCATAGCTTAATGTGTCTATCTTGCATTTTTAATGCCCGCTCATGCCCTTGGCTCGCTTCTCGCTTCTGTAACTTTCCTCTTTTGCTCCTAGTTGTGCCTCCTGGAACTATCCTGAGACTAATTCCTGCTTCAATATGACACCCCCTCAAATACTTGAAGACAGCAATCATGTCTCATTTTCTCTAACTGAAAAACCCTGGCTCCTTCAGCCATTCCTTAAGTGGCAGTTTCAAGGACCAGTATTTAAGATGAAGGATAAGTCCTCCTGCCCCCGCACAAGCGAAGAGCAACAGTTCTGAAACCCATGCAGCTCCAGAGGAACTCATCCTCTGGATGCCACCATCGCCTGCCTCTTGGGCCACAGCCTCTTTTCTCACAGAGGCTGGGAGAGTTTTACCATACTAATGGCATTAGTCATGTGAAACCATGGGTGTGGAACACCCCCCCAAAAGGGGCAGAAAAGCAGAGTATTGAGCACAGAACCAGAAGAGGAATTGCCTGGTATAGTAAGCGTGATGAACTAACTGAAGCAGAGAAAGATTCAGTAGGAATCGAGGCATTCGTTGGCATGGATCCCAAGAAGGCTTTGAACTACTGATGAAGCCTAGGTATGGGCTTTCTTCAGGGCAATTCTCCTAACCTCTGTTGGCTTAGGGACTCTTCTATCCTCAAGGATGACTGTCTCATAAAACACTTTCCTATCACTTCTGGACACACGTTCTCCCCATTTATCTGAGGACTCCTAGAAGAATGAGCCTGGGGTTTGTAGCCCTGAGAAACTGGCAAAACAATGGCCACACACAGGTTACCATACTTACTGGATAATGGAAACACTGCTGCCTGGCTCCCTCCTAGGGCCACAATCGTTTGCTCTTATTTCCACCTCCTGGAACAATCTCCTACTACAAACCTACTTTCTCAAGCACTATCTGATGCTCCTAGGAACAGCAGCAGAAGGGATCAGCCATGCCATTTACAAAAAAGCCTCATGCTATTACTGCACTGCTTTTTGCTAATTCTTCCACTGCTGGGAACTCTTTGTATTCCCGGGGTCTAGCTGGTTCTGTAGCACTATCAGAACTGAGGGAGCGGATCTCCTAAACTGAGGGCTGGATGCCTTTCTCAATCCCTGTTCTTGGGTCTGGTTCAGGCCTTTGACAAACAGCATACTGACAGTTTAGTAAGTTACACTTCCCATATTTTAAAGATATCTTTTAGGGCACAGGAAAGATGGTACAGCAATGAAGAGCTTTGGCTGTCCATCTAGAGGACCTGCATTGGATTCCCAACATAGTGGCTCACACCATCTGTAACTCCAGTCCCTGGGGATCTACCTCTCGCAGGCACAGCCTGTACATGGTGCACAGACACACATATGAAACAGCCATACACATTAGGAAAAAATGTTACCAAAATTTTATGAGTTAGAAACTTGAAACCCTAGATGCTGAAGAAGTAACATTCCCACTCTCAAAGACCTTATAATCTAAGTTAGAGGAGTGTTTAATTGCTAGTACATTAGCTAGAAAACGAGGAGGGGACTAAGGAAAAAGGAGCAAGCAGAACCCCAGCTAGCGCTGCCTACAGTAGATAGCTTGTCATGTGATACTCCAGACAACATTACTGAGGCACAGACAGGGTAAGAAGGTAGAGGAGGGCAGGAAAGGGATGGCACACACACACAGCTGCAAACAGGTCTTTGTGGCTGGGGTGCATCCAGATAAAACAACGTGTTTAGGGAAAATATGCAGCAGAGAAGGAAGTGTGGACTGTGAAAATCATGTTAACAAACTTGGGATTTGCATTTAAAGTAGGCTACAAGCTTCAGATACTTGTCACACACAAAAAGAATTTTGAAAATTACGTAAACCTCATGCAATCAACAAGTTTATATGATTAATTTTTAGCAGTAATATTTTGAGTACTTGCAAAGAACTGATTTTCTACTCTTCCAGAAATAACATTTTAAAAATAAAATTAAGCAATAATACACACTCAATCCATTGTAACTTAAAATAACCATTATCTATTTATAAANCTAGATGCTGAAGAAGTAACATTCCCACTCTCAAAGACCTTATAATCTAAGTTAGAGGAGTGTTTAATTGCTAGTACATTAGCTAGAAAACGAGGAGGGGACTAAGGAAAAAGGAGCAAGCAGAACCCCAGCTAGCGCTGCCTACAGTAGATAGCTTGTCATGTGATACTCCAGACAACATTACTGAGGCACAGACAGGGTAAGAAGGTAGAGGAGGGCAGGAAAGGGATGGCACACACACACAGCTGCAAACAGGTCTTTGTGGCTGGGGTGCATCCAGATAAAACAACGTGTTTAGGGAAAATATGCAGCAGAGAAGGAAGTGTGGACTGTGAAAATCATGTTAACAAACTTGGGATTTGCATTTAAAGTAGGCTACAAGCTTCAGATACTTGTCACACACAAAAAGAATTTTGAAAATTACGTAAACCTCATGCAATCAACAAGTTTATATGATTAATTTTTAGCAGTAATATTTTGAGTACTTGCAAAGAACTGATTTTCTACTCTTCCAGAAATAACATTTTAAAAATAAAATTAAGCAATAATACACACTCAATCCATTGTAACTTAAAATAACCATTATCTATTTATAAATAAAAAGAAAGTCATTCATTTAAAAAAAAAAGAAAGAAACTTGAAACCCCAAATTCATATGTTGATGGTATTTGGAGATGGGGCCTTTTGGAGGGGATGAGAGTTAATTCAGATCCTATAGTGACCTCACAATGATGGTAGTGGCTCCTTAAGAAAGAGGCTATGTGTGCTGGCACACTCTAATCCCAGTACTTGTGAGGCAGAAGCAGGTGGATCTCTGTGAGTTCAAGACCAACCTGGTTTACATCATGAGTTCCAAGCCAGCCAGGATGTATAGTAAGACCATGTCTCAAAAAATAAAAGGAGAGAGACCTAAGCTCATAGGTTCCAGGTGTCAGTTTTCTCCCCAGATGACACCCTCTGTCATAATCTGACACACAGCCAGAAGACCCTTGCCATATGCAACCCCTTATCTCTGAAGTCTCCAACCCTTGTAACTGTAAGAAATTTCTTTTCATTGCAAATTACCCAGTCTGTAATATTTTGTGATAGCAATCCAATAAAGCCCAAGATAATGCTTTAAGGAAAAAAAATCCTTTTAACTAACAGGTTGTGCATTATACATATACATGTATGTACATACATGTGTGTGTGTGTGTGAATACATGTGTATACATACACAAAAAGTCAGTGTGGAGTGTTTAGATTGTAGAGTTTTGAATTGCAGGTGCACAGACTCTGCCAATTCCATATTACTCTTGCGATTGTTCTAATTAATGCCTAGCAGGGCAAACACTCAGAAAACAGTTATTACTGTTACAATCATGCGTGCATTTCAGAACTCTGGAAAGGTGCTGATGATATTCACAGACATTAAAAAAAAAACCTCATCCTTTGAAAAACCTTAAACAGTACGGAGAAATTATCTTACTTCCAGACAACCTATGGTATGGCTGAAAACCAACATGCCAGATCAGAGGTACAATCTACTGGGCAACAGGCAGCAAAGTGTCACTCTCCCCGTGAAGCAGGCAGTGTCAGGCAGTCAGTGAAGGAAGGGTCCCTGTAGATGCCTGCACTGGCCGGAAAGGTGCCCTGTACAATCCCCTCCAGGGAACAAAAATCCAGTTCAGAGTGAGCATAATCCCCAGCTCCCTGTCCAGTAGAGCCAGTGCTACAACATCATGTTCAAACCCCTTTTATCCTACAGCTCTTTGTTTTCATCTGCTTGCCAATGGCCAACGTGCTGTTTTTATTTATGCCAAGCACTAGGCTGGCTACTGATCTATGTTCGTTAACTGTATTATGGCCACCGTCTTTGTGGGATTTCTATGCCACACAGCAATACTCTGGTGATTTAGTATTCCCTGTACGGATACATGAAATTTTGTTTTATCAGTCTACCACTTCGTGTATATTCAGGTTGTTTTTTAATACTTTGTCCATTATGAATAAATATTTGTGTTCAAATTCCTTTGTAGCCCTAGGTCTTCAATTCTCTTGGGTTGATATCTAGGAGTCAAATCGTGAAGTCACACAGTAACTGCATGCTTAGCATTTTGAGACTGTTTTTCTCCAAGTGGCTGTGCTATTTTACATTCCCACCAGCAAGATATGATGGTCTCGTTTCTCCTTTTCCTGGCCAATGCTTATTATAATCTGTCATCTCTCTGTGACTTTGACGTGCACATCTGTGGGAACATGCTGAAATTCTCATTTCAAATCTCCACACTATCTTTGCAGAGGTTGATGGTGCAAAGGCTCCAAGTCTACTTTTTGGAAACCTATTTCAGATAGTGGGGCTTTCTCTAGTAAAAATGACATTCTAACCACAAAGAAAATGGTGATACTCTCTTGTTTTTTCTCCAAGAATACTCTTTGGGTTTTGTTTGTTTGTTTGCTTGCTTGTTTTTTGAGACAGGGTTTCTTTGTGTAGTATTCCTGGATGTCCTGGAACTCCCTTTGCTGACCTTGAACTCACTGAGATCTGCCTGCCTCTGCCTCCCAAGTGCTGGGATTAAAGGTGTGTACCTCATCACCACCTGGCCTCCAAGAATACTCCTAAACCAGTACAACAGTTGAAGGTGAATGCATCTGCCTTCTCAGAAATCTATCAGGAGTTCTGCTCACCTGCTGGCGGCCACGCCTTGATGTAACCTGTGCAGTGGACCACGGCATACTGGGCTTCTCCTTCTTTCACAGGGCCAAGACCATTCCTGAGAAAGAACACACATGAGGCTGTCTTCACGACATGGGAACAAGGCAAGATGCTGGCGACCCCTTGGGTATCTAAGCTACCTGCTCCCTTGTTTCCTTTATGGTTTTAAATCTTGACTTCCCACCATCCTGACTTTTATCCTCTAACAGGACCTGAAAGTCACACATAAATTCCACCCAACTCCCGGTTCTCATCCCAGCCACTGCCACCCTGATGCGTGTTCTCCTGTGCCTCTACTTCCTGCCCCTCTTCAAGCTGAACTATTCCCCAGCGTGGGGCCATCATGGCATCTACTAGCGTAGTTCCCGAGTGCATCACAGAAAGGGATGCCCACCTGAACCTTTTCCGCATGGTGGTTATTCTGTTCAAAGGCAGGTGGTCCAGGGGAGCATTTCCACACCTAAGAGTCAACACATTATTATTAGGACCAGTGAGGCTGCAGTAAGTATAGGAAACTTACAGTGCTTCTAAGACAGACAAGGGGAAGGCACCTCACCCTGAAGCATTAGGCAAGTGTTAAGCCCTTTAAAACTCACTATTAGTGTAAGCTCATTGTGTGCAGGTGCAATATGTGTGTGTGTGTGTCTGTACAAGTGCATGTTCTGCATGTACATGTGGAGGCCAGAGGATACCTCAGGTGCTATTCCATCATTCTCTTTGGAGATAATGTTGATCTGCAGCTTGCCCCGTGAGGCTGGTTGGTGGCTGAGCCTCAGGGATCCTCCAGGCCTTGCAACTCTGATGCTAGGATTATTAAAGCATGCCACCACACCGGGTTCTTTTCACATGGACCCTGGAGGTCAAACCCAGGTCTTATAAGGCAAGGGTTTGACTAAGCCATATTGGCAGCACATATGATGAGTTCTTTTAATTTGCCAACAATCTTTCTGACATTCACTTCCTTATCAACAAAGATGTTGAGGTTCAGGGTAGGGGGTAATTAAACATGGGGGGCATGCACGGCCATTGAACTTCCTCTTGCATCTCTGACTGTCTTGAGCAAAAGGAATATTAGTGAAGCAGCCAGTGAGAGAACCCTTATGTGAGCACTGGCTGCTCTGAACACTTCATAGACACCTTGAAAAAACTACTCTTGAAGGTGTAGCCCTAACCAGAGCTATCTGACATGGTCCTGGAATTTTTAACTGTTAGAAGCCTGGGTGAACGCTAGTTGACCCTACAACGATTTCTACCTAAGCCAGGAGAGCAGAAGACTAGAACTAGAGGGGTAAGTGTATGATGGGGGCAAATACTAGCCTGCATTTGCACACACAGATTGCTGAGACTGATGCAAATGCCCCTTTTAAGCCGCCTCTTCAGCTCACTTTGTGTCCCCCATCTGGGGAACATTCTCCTGTGCTGCCCCTCCTACTATGACAGTCAAGTCCAGTGAGAAGATTTTCTGGAGCAATCTTTTCTAAATTAACTTTTTTGTTGTTGTTTTGTTGTCTTAATTACTTTTTTATTATCGGTGCTTGAGCTGATAACACAAAACAAGTAGCAGAGAGAGCAGAGCAATGGTGAAGACAGAGGCGGGAGCACAGCAGGGCCANTAGCTAAGCCACCAGCAGGCTGAACTGCGTGTGGCAGGATGGCCAGTTGCTTGACAGCAGATGGCACGAAGCCTGCGGAGTCAAAAAGAAACCGTAGGCCTTGTTGTTGGAAGAATTCTATAGTAGTCAAGCTTTTAGGGTCAAGAGTCTTAGCATCGCCTGCCTGGGAGCTGTAACACTGGCTATTATCACAGCTGAAGAATATGACACCTCAATAGCCTGGAGACTGTAATGTCAGCTGTAGTCAGGAGCTGAGGCCTCTCAATATCTTTGACCAGCACACGAGCCTTCGCCCTTGCAGGGCTAAGGATCCTTTTACCCAAGACCTGCACAGAATCCATCACACTAAAAGATGCCTCCCGCTGCTGCTCCTGCCTGCCGCCACCCGCTGCTGGCACACACCAAGTGATACAAAAGTTACCTAGGACCAGCACCTTGTAAAATTCCTCCCTTGCTTTCACTTTCTGTTGCCCCACACCCTGAAGGGTAACCCTGCTATCAAGCAGGTGGTTCTCCACCTGTCTGTTTACTCAGAAATAACAAGGCTAATGCCCTTCCAAAGGGCAGAAGTGGGCTTGCCTGCTTTTGACTTGTGGTTGCCACTAAAAGGGAGTTTGGCCAGTGTTTCACACGCACGAGAAACATTTCACAGTCCATCTTTGCACTAGAGAGTTGCAGAAACACTGAAGGAGAAGGCCAGCCATCCTGGGCCCCACAGATCATTTCAGCGGAACCTGTGGCTTTGAGAAAGGAGTAGGGTGGAGACAGCAGCAGTGTTTGTGCAGGCCCGAGCAGAGACACCAACTCGAAACAGATGCTGACAGCTGCTGAACAGAAGCATCTTCCCAGGCTTGAGCATCACACTGTGGACACCTCTCCCTGACCAGGGCTGGCTCTAGGAACAACCACATAGCTGGAAGCCTGCTGATTGCAAAGGCGAGGGGTGGGTGGAGACTAGGAATCCATAGGCAAAGAATCAGGTCCGCCTGGGGATCCCTCTATGGGACCCAGGGGATGAAGCATTCTTCACAACGGCAGGACCTCCCTGATCACTTCTCAGTGACTCTCTCAGCATCCCCAGGTATCAAGCTCTGGCTACCACTTGGCAGGCCCACTTGCTAAGTGCATTTCCATTTCCCAACTACATGACAAGTGCCAGCCTGGATGTCTTCATTTCCAACATGCAAAAAAGAAAAAAAAAAAAGAAAACGAAAGAGTCCAATTATGTTCTGAGACCTTGGAGAGCTACCAGCACCGGAGCAGTTTCCATAGCAGGATCAATCTGTGACATTGCCACCCAGAGATGCCAACAGGGCCCTCTGCACCTCTGGTAGCCTGGGCCCAGTGTCCCAAGGAAACTGTGCTGCTTTGTTGATGATGTCATGCTCTAGGCAGAACAAACTGCTGCACATCTTTCAAGCTAGTTCAGGTAGCACAGGGTACCTACTCTGATGGGCAGCTCTGAGTACATACATTCTCTGGAGGCATGCCTGGGCTCAGAAAGATGGGCTAATCTGGGTAGTGACCGTGGCACTGTAACAGCTAATCAAAATGCTGTGCTATGCCTCTGAGCAGTTCATCCACAGGATTAATTAAGAATTCATATCAGTTGGACTCTCTAACTGTCCCCAAGCTAGGGTAAGAGGACCCCGCTGGATTCTCAGTCATTAGCTGAGAATATTTTGTTTCTCGCTGGATGCTGTGCACAATGTCCAGCTCACTGGCGACATCAAGCAGGCAATTGGTGAGACTCCATCCTAAGGCAGAGAGATCATTTGCACATTGTCACTCTAGTGCCTTCCTGGCACCTTGTCAGGGCTTTCTGGAAGAGGCCCAGCATTCAGCCTGGAGAGCAGCAGATGCAGAGAAACCACATCTCTCTCAACAGACCCCTAAAGTGATGTTTTGTAAAAGAGTAGGCCCACATAGGTGTAAGGAGCAGGGAGAGTTTGGTGATAGGACTTATAGGTTTGTAAATTTCTGTCTCTGTGTATCTGTCTGTCCCTCTGTATGTGTGTGTGCACATGTATACAGGCACATGTGTTCAGATATATGCAAATGTCTGTGTGGAGGCCAGAGAACAACCTTAGCTGTTCTTCCTTAAATGCCATGCACTTGTTTTTCTGAGACACGGTCTCTCACCTAGGATTTTGCCCAGTAGGCAGCAAGAGCCAGGAGTCTGCCTGTCTCGACTTCCCCATCACTGGGATTACAAGTGCACACACCACTATGCTTGACATGCTTGACTTTTTTCTTTAGTAACAGAGCTATCTTTCCAGGCATAAGAAATAGATATTTGTTAAAACATACACTGATCTAAAAGATGACGTAGGATCAGGAAAAATAAATATTCATTTTAAGGCACTTTTTCCTTGAAATGTTACAGTACCCACAGGATGTACAAGTGTTAAGTCACTTCTAGCAGTAGACAACCGAGTAAAACTGACATTAGCCAGTGGCTCTGCTGTGCTTGGTCTGGGATAGGCAGCTCAATGGGATCACACAGCATAAAGTGGAGGAGAGAAGGCTGATGCTGTAGGCGATGCTGCACTGAACCAAGATGTATGCAGAATTCCACGCTGGTCAAGGAGGGGTATCTGAAGGCAGTCCTGGGGGAAACACATCTCAGGGTGGGCTGGGCGGAAGAGACACAGTCTGCCTTGTTTGCCTGCCTTTAGCTCCAGCTTCCGCTTCTCACTCCGAGGAGTCGCCTTGAAGCCTCAGACCTTGCATTTGGGACTCAGTAGCGGCATTTCAGATACTTCCTTAGCTCTCCCTGCTTCACTCTTGCCTGCCTGGATGCTCAACTGAGCTTTCCAGCACTGGGGGAACGGGGTCCCATGCGCTGTCCTCTGATGTCCTCGCTCCATTGCCTTCAGGTGACTTTTCTCTCAGCTCGGCTGCCATCTCAGTATTGATCCCTGAGCCCATCTTCAGTCACAGCACTTCCTCTGGGTTCTGGAGTTATACATCCGATTGGCTCCTTATCTTTTCCATTTAGTTGTCCGGTTGGCACCTCAGTCTAAAAAGGATGACTGCTTCCCTTCACCCTAAAGGAGTTTCCAGCCATTTTTTCCTATCATAGTAATGGCACCCCATTACTCCAACAGGGCAAGACATAGCATACCTTCATATCTGACCTATCTCATTATTTATACCCTATACATGGCTGGCTGCATGACCTCTTATATATCTGCAAGTATATTGCATATCTCATCCCCTATTATCAACTTAATGATATAAAAAGCCTCCTTGACCTTTTTTTTTTTGTTCACAAAGAACCTAAACAACCCCCCCCCCA
>LOEQ01000700.1:210236-221430 GCA_001685075.1 Bramus lutescens | reverse complement strand
AGATTTTGCTGGTGGTGAGGAATCCTGGGGCCCAGTCTTTCATGAATTCAAGCAATAACTATATACAAAACATTCTATTGAAAGTCAAGGAAGTGTAAAAAGTTTAAACCATCTGGGAAAAAAGTGGCTCAAGCTTGTAATCCTAGTCCTCAGGAGTCTGAGACAGGAGGATCAAGAGTGGATGCTAGACTGGGCTACATAAGTGGCCACCTCAAAAAAAAAAANAGATTTTGCTGGTGGTGAGGAATCCTGGGGCCCAGTCTTTCATGAATTCAAGCAATAACTATATACAAAACATTCTATTGAAAGTCAAGGAAGTGTAAAAAGTTTAAACCATCTGGGAAAAAAGTGGCTCAAGCTTGTAATCCTAGTCCTCAGGAGTCTGAGACAGGAGGATCAAGAGT
Organism: Bramus lutescens; assembly: GCA_001685075.1. NCBI lineage: Eukaryota > Metazoa > Chordata > Mammalia > Rodentia > Cricetidae > Bramus > Bramus lutescens. The sequence continues at coordinate 221,026 of LOEQ01000700.1, read as the reverse complement.
GGATGCTAGACTGGGCTACATAAGTGGCCACCTCAAAAAAAAAAATCAAAGAGGCATAACCACAGCCTCTGTGTCCTTAGGACGATGTAACTGAATCATTAAACCAAACCATTTACATTTTAAATACAAATCAATGGGGCTTGGAATGTGGCTCAGTCGGTAGAGTATTTGCCTAGCATAAAGGAAGTTCTGGAACTCCACTTGTGTATAAACCAGGTATTGTGGCCCACCTCGTTTCAGCACTTAGGAAGTGAACACAGGAAGATCAGAACTTCAAAGTCACCTGCAGCTATGTGAGTTTGATGCTAGCCTGCGACACACGAGACCCTGCCTCAAAAACACAAAACAAAATCAAAACAAATCAACAAAATGTCTAATCAATAATAAGTGGGGACCAGTTTAAGAGGTGTGAGTTGCTACAGGAAACACAAGAATAAGTACAGGATCAATGGTTCCAATACAAATCATATTGAGGGATACAGAATCTGGAGAGGCAAGATGTGTGGACAGCCTTGAAGGACAGTCAGGAAAAAAAAATTCAAGCTATCACACTGGGCCAGGGTTATTACAATGCACAGCATTAAAAAGGCGAAAGTGGGAGAATTTGGAGTCCCAAGCCAACTTGCACTGCATTGAGAAATCCCCAAAAGCCAAGGGCTGAAGAATAATAGCTCAGTGGCAGAGCACTTGCCCGGAAGACACAAGTCCTGGATTCAATCCCCAAGCACAATCTNGAACACGCTGGTGTGGCGGTGCACACTTTCAATCCTAGCACCTGGGAATCAGCAGCAGGAGGATCTTCGAGAGTTAGAGGCCATCCTGGTTTGTAGAGCAAATTCCAGCCTTGACTAGGAATCCATAAAAGAACAAAAACGAAAATTAAAAGAGCAAGGGAGAGAAGAAAAACGCAGCACACACAGGTGTGCAAAGAGGATAGTTGGGAAACGGTGACCTACTAGGAGGGATAGGAGGCAGCCCTGCCTGAAGTTGAGAACACGGGGTCAAGCGAACGCCCCCCACCTTGGTCTCTGCCAACCCACAAACCTCATCCTGCAGATGAAGGAGCGGCGCGAGCCCATGCACATGCGCATTGACGACTGCTGGCCCTCCTTCTTCACCGTCCCCGTCTTCAGGTCTAAGATGCGGCCTGCGGGAGAGAGAAGCTTAGTAGGGCGTGGAGATTACGGAAGCTCTGCCACACCAGGACAGGCTGGGCCAGGCTGAACAGACTATTTTCTTGGCTTCCCCAGTGTGCACGGATAGATGGAATCCACACGGTTCACAAGGCCTTGTTTTCCCCGGGAGCCGTCTCTGCTTGTCAGCTATATTGTTGGGCTCCTGAGCCTCAAGCCACTCCAGTCTGGCCACCTCCTCCCCAGCCCCATGAAAACGGCCTTTGCCCAAGGTCACTGAAAACTTCCCCACTGCTGAATCCAAAACACATCTTTCCTTTATTTGATCTGGCTGCTTTGCTGAACTCTGCAAACTATACATGGCTCTCTTAAAAAACAAAACAAAACCCCACCAAGCTAGGCATGGGGGAACTCATCTTTAATGCCAGAACTCAGAAGGCAGAGGCATAAAGAGATCTTGAATGTTCAAGGGCAGCCTGGTTTATATAGTGAGTGCCCAGGTAAGTTAGGGGTGAGTCGGGGAGATTGTCTTAACAATCGAACAACTCTCCCAACCTGGACTTTTCACTTCTTTCTGGCACCTCTGCTCTTTCCTTGCGAGTCCCTTCTCTCTCTAGGGGCTCCAGCTCTTCCATCTTTTCTTGTCTTCCTGTACACACACACCCCTTGGGCAGTTTATTCATGCCAAGGTCTTAGAGGTCACTCTGGATGCCGGTGACCTAGTGTCTTCTCCCATGGCAGTCCTGTCTAGTCCTCTGCTGGTGGAGCTACGCCTCTGGCTTTAGAGGAAGATATATTGTTGGAATCTCCACATACATCTCTGACACCAATGAGATCTGTTCTAGCCCCTGAGCCCTTCCCATTCAGCCAGCCCCAATGTTTCCATTCCCTGCTGTCTACAGCCTCCGGGATATAAACAACGTTACAGCTCTTTCATCATGGAGAAGAGAGCAAACGGAGACCTTCAGTGATCCAGAAGGTCCTATCTTCTCTCTTCAGCTGCAGGTGGATTGTTCTATCATGGTCTGTAAGTTGGTCTCCTCCCAGTGGGGCACCCCTACAACCTGTCTTTACCCTACAGCTCCATGGATACCACCTAGTCCAGGCCACAGGGAAATCTCCATGCCAATTGTTAAAAATAGGCCTTGGCCCATTTCCTCTTTGTCCCTCTCTTCAACATTATCCTGATAATATTCTTGCCCTGGAACACCAAGACTTTCTCATTTGTGGGGGAGCCTCATTTTTCTCAGCCCTTAACCCTCTCTTGGTGCTGGGCCTTGGACCTTCTTGTTCCCATTTCCCTTGAGAGATCTTTAGTGACATTGTCCTACTACCTTCTGCATACTGGTGACCTCATGACACCCATCTCCAGAGGTCAAAGACACTCTCCATAGGCTGAGTCTCTCTTAAAATGGGATTAGCTTTGGGCTTTCCCTTCTGGCCTGAAGGTACAGTTCTGGAAGGATTCCTTGAGGTAAATCAGTGTTACAAGTCTGCATGAGTAGCCTCAAAGGTCCATGTCTTAAACACTTGTTCCCCTGAATGGCATCATTGAATATGAAAACAGTGAATCTTCTAAAGGTGGGGCCTAGCAGATGGTCCTTAGGTTACTGAGGGTGTGCCTCTGAAGACTGTGGGACCAGGATCTCTTCTTCCTTGACCTAGCTGATGAGTTAGGCATCTTTGCACTGCAGAACATCCCTGCCTCTGTCATCCGCACCCCATTAGAGGTCCAAACTACCATTCTCTGACTGGAACCTCCAACACCAGGAGTCAAAGATTTTATCTTCACTAATTATGCCAGGTATTTTATCATAGTAGTGGGAAGCTGAGTAACACTTTTGGGCAAAATCTCCACCCTCAGTATCTGGCCTCCACTGCCATCTTATCGCTGTGGCCTGCATTCAGTAAGAGCTCTGCTGAGTGGGTCTAGCAAGAATTCCCTATACCCTAATGTTTATTCTTAGTAATTCCCCACCCAATGAGTCCTTGCCCTTTCTCAGGTTCTATATTTCTGTTTTTCTCTGCTGGAGTCTGAATTCAGTACTCCCTCTTCCTTCCCTGCAGAACACCACTGCTGTTCTTACACCACAGAGTCTTTCTCAGCATACTTGATAAGCACCAGGAAGCCAGACCCCTCTTGGAGGCTTCAAGGTGTCCAGCTGTCTATCTGGCATTACAGGTGCAAACAAATGCACCTTCCAAAGCTGCCCTTTCCCCATGGCCTTCGTCCCTACTACTCAGTTGTTCAAATCCTCCATGGAAGAGCATGACGGACTGGAGAGATGGCTCAGGGGGAGAGAATACTTGCTGTGCAAGCGTGAGAACCCAAATCCAGACCTTAGCGCCCATGTAAACCAGCTGGGCTTGATTATATGTTGGTAATCCTAGGGGTATTAGGAGATGGAGACAGACTGTTGGGCCTTGATGGCTGTCAGCCTAAACCAAGGTTCAACGAGGAAGATATCAAGCAGAGAGATGGACAGTCAACATGGTAGTCTTAAACTGCCATAACTTTTCTTGACAGTCTCTCATGCTCCCCACCAATGGTCTCCAAAATCCACAGCCCATACCCCGGTATGAAAGTATGAAAGTCTGGCCTCCTCACATGACCCTCCTCGGCTCTGCCGGGACCTGGTTACCTGGTGCAGTTCACGGCTCCCCAGTGGGCTCCTGGTTACTCCCTCAGCCCTGAGCAGCCCCTCTCCAAGAATTACATCACGACACTCACTTGTGACCTAGGGGATCACACTCACTCAGCGCTAACAATTCCCTGACCTAAGTACAGGAAAGGCCGTTATTACTGGGGTGTGAGAGAGGATGGACCCAAAGGGAAAGCAATGGAGTGAGACAGAAGAGAAAAGACTTTCAGAGATAAACGCTAGTGAAGGACACAGTCGAAGAAAGCAGCCTGAGAGGCCCCTCCTTTGGGGTCACTTAAGCGAGTCCCTCTCATTAGAAAGAGAAGGGAGTTGAGGAATATCCTTCTCCCAGTTTGGACCTGCTGAGCTAATGGAGGAAGGAGACTGGGGAGAAGAATGTACAGCATGCGCAGTCACCTCCCTGGACTGCACTCCTGCTGCAAGCTGAGCTTTCCTGAGCTGGCTCTCTGGTACTTATTGGGATCCTTTGGCAAATATGGCTCTGAACTGGGCCTGATCAGCTTGCCCTCCTCACCCCTGCAGTACTCTAGGACACGGCACCTTCTCTGCAGACGTGAAGCACAGCTATGTAGGTGCGTGCTCTCTACTGACATCAGAATCACCATCTTATCCGCTGCTAAGGGACAGAGCTGAGCAAGGTGCGCAGACAGACTTCAGCTCCCTCTGGAGGGGACACTGGATTTGAAAGCCTGGCGACTCTGCAGAGCCGACCTGGGGCTCTGCTGACTGCACTGTCTGCTACTCCGGTTTTGACACCTGTCTGTCTCGTTCACAGACAGCATCTTTTACAGCCCTCTCAGTGTAAACCATCACTTGCTTTATCATCAACCAAATGGCAAAAGGGTTCAGCTGGGAGGCAGGAGGCAGGCGGGTCTGTCGAATTCCAAAGTGCTCTGAAAATAAATCCCAGCTGCGAAGCCGGCTCATGCTGCAACATGAGGAAACGAGCAAACACATCTCCACGAGCTGCCGTGGGGACCCCGAGAGACAGCCGCCCCACCGTTTGTTTCTCCACGTGCTTCTTGGGTTTCCTTGGGCCCAGTGAGCCCCCACTCCAGGCTCCTCAGGAATGCGAGCACGCTTGACTGTCTGGTAGGTGTATTCCTGAGAGGGTGTGTGAACTGGATCTGCCAAACGGAGCAGTGGAGATGCGTGAGGACAGGTGGCCATCCCTGGCACTGTGCCCTGCATCCTGATGTGAGATGATACGAATACAGCTCTGCTCACAGGCCCTGGGGCATGGGCTGGATCACTAAGGGACTTAAGGAGGAATGAGCATAGAGACCATGCTAATGTTTAACTCCTTCCGAACCCCCAAAGCCTTGGGGCTGGCTGGTTTGGATGTCCCAGGTGAATCCCAAGAGATACCTGGCAGCAGTCAGTAGAGGCCAATGCTGACCTCTTCCAACACGCCTTTTCTACCTCATCCTCCTCCTCACGGACAGGACAATTTGTTTTCTCGAAGTTCCAGGGACTGAACCCAGAGCCTCCCTCATGCCAGACAAGCACTCCACTGCTGGGCAACTTCCCCAGCCCAAGGTGAGAGGACACATTCTCTCCTCACACTGGTGTCTCTGGCTCATCCCACCTTTTGCCTTCCATCCTGTTCTCATTGACTGGACCCCCTAGTCATCTCCTAGCTTCTTCATGCTTGGTCCATGCCCCCTTCTCTCCTTCCCATAGGGTCTCCCAGTGCCCTCTAAAGGCTTGCCCTGGAACAAGCAGTCTTGTGAACAGTCAGTCCTTCACACAGATTCCCTCAGCCAATGTCTCAGTAAGAACAGGCTGACTTCTTGCTGTCCAAGCAGTAGTCCCAGGAACAGAATGGCTCTCTCTCTCTCTCTCTCTCTCTCTCTCTATGTTTCCTTTGTTTCAGAGATGCTAGGGACAGAGTCCAGGATTTAGCATATGCTCGGCAAGCATTCCGTGACGGAGCCATATCCTAAACCATCCCTCTTACTTCAGAACCTGGCCAATCCCCCTCTTTCTTTCTCCTCACTTCAAGACCGGCCATCATACCTTGGGGTCTCAGAGTCCATATGCTAACACCCCCACCCCAAGTATTCACTCTCCTCCATTCGGAGTCTTCTGGTCTCCTCCAGGAGGCCCCTCCCTTGCCATGACACCTATTGCTTCTTATGTGAAATTTTCTCTCAGTATCATCACTGGGCCACAGTTTTGCAGCCTCTTACCGCTCTCAATCTGGTTCTCCTGTATTATGATTTGAATGTGAAATGTCCTTCATAGACTTTTGGGTTTGAACCCTTGCTCCCCAGCCGACAGCGCTGTTTGGGAATGTTACGAAATCTTTGGGACACAGGGCCTAGGCCACTGGAGGCCAGTCTTGAGGGTTATAGCCTGGCCCTGCCTCAGGTCTGACTCTCAGCTGGTCTGGCCATTACATAAGAAGCTAGGCCACATGCTTCTATCACCATGAACCCCACCAGGACTTGCCCTCTGTGATGGACTCAAACTGTGAACTAACATAGGCACTTCCTCCACGACACGCTTCTGTTAAACACTTTCGTCACAGAGACCAGTAAAGTAACTGATGCACGCCAGTTCCCTGTTCTTTGAACTCCGTGAGCATCTAGTTCTACGGGCACCCATTTCCCAGTACAGACACGAGAATCTTCTCTGTGGCCCTGGCACCCAGTCAGCTAAGCCAGGACGGCTCTAGTCAGGCAACAGCTGACTTTACCACAGGGGCCCCAAGCACTTTCCAATACATCTGGAAACGGCTATCTTCCTGGATCTGTTATGCAGAGAGCTGGCAGTGACTGAGAACACTGGAGTGGCAGAAGGTTCTGAGACACAGCTGCTCCACACAGCACTCTGGGAGTTTGAACAGGCCACTTACTTTCTGAGCCTCAGTTTCTCTGGCTGGAAAATAGGATCACCTATCCCTACTTTACAGGGTGATGTGAAGATGAAAGGGGTCTCCTAGGGGGCTGGAGTGCAAAGTGCTAGAAGGTTCTAGGCAGCAATTTGTGAGCCCAGAGAGGACAACAGCCTCATGGGCCAGAAAGTCACAATGGGATGCATCTCCCAAGGCCTCTGGAGTGGTCCAGCCCCTGCTCCTGGCTTCTCTGGGAGACAGGACATCAAGCCAGCCTCAGAATGTGAAGAGCTTGGCCTCAGGCTGAGAGCTATATAAACTTGGTCTAGCATTTTTCTCCTGAGACGCTTTTCTCTTCTGTAAGTAACATGATCACTGTAGAAAAATGCCCCCATTCCCACATGCCCATACCCCCACATGCCCATACCCATATATACACACACCCATCAAGTAAGATCCCATACAATCTTCTGCAGAGAAAAAACACACTTTCCATGTAGGTGTACTTGCTGTCAATCTTTTTCTCTACATACTTGCTCTTTATTTTAATTTGCTGAGGTCTCATGGGTACATTTTCCCACTTCATGTCACTTAGCATAAACTAATAAAAGATTTTATAACAAATCTCATTTTCATGGTTTTATAATACGATTTTACATGGAGAATTTACTGTTGAACATTTAAGCTATTCCCAAGTTTTCCACATGGTAAGGCTGCTGAGGTAAATATCTATGTGCACATGCATGTTTTCATGTTGGTCAATATGCATGCACACACACATACACATATTCTTGTGTATATGTACATGTGTGAGTGTATTTGCATGTGTGTAATGTGTGCATGAGCCCATGTTTGTATATCTGTGTGTATATCTGTATGTGTTCATGTGTGTATATGTATGTGTACTTGTATCTGTGTGTATATATATGTGTGCATTGGCATATGCATATGTGTATATCTTTGTATAATGCATGCATTTGTATATATGTACACATGTATGAACATACATGTGTTTACACAATGTATATGCACATGTCTACACGTGTTTGTATATGATGTATATGTACAAATGTACATATTCCTATGTATATGTTTCATTACACTAACCTCAATCATCCCAAACCTCCAAAGATTGTGCTGAGTTTCATTCTCAACTCTTCAGTGTTCAGTTTGTGTTCTATTGCTGTGAAGAGACACCATGACCATGGCAACTCTTATAAAGGAAAACATTTAATTGGGACTGGCCCTATGGTTTAGAAGTCCACTATCATTATAGTGGGAAGCATAGAGGCATGCAGGCAGACATCATGCTGGAGAGGTAGCTTAGGATTCTACATCCAGATACTCAGGTGACATGGGGTCTGGCTTGAATATTTGAAACACCAAAATCCATCCCCAGTGACACACTTCCCTTTAATAAGGGCACACCTACAATGAGGCCACACCCCCTAATAGTGCTACTCCCTATGAGACTATGAGCCCCATTTTCATTCAAACTGCCACACCCATGAAATGGAGCTAAAAATGACACCCATCCACTTTAAAGTTTTGAACTATACTCTTCCTCAGACAGTTGAAAAGTGGGAAATGCTCAAGAACTGGGGTAGCTGAAATCTGGCCCACCATCTGCTTTTGTTAATAATGTTTTAATGAAAAACATTCCTGCCCACTCTCTTGTTTGTTTCTGATCCATGGCTAGAAGCAAACTACAATGACCAAGTTGAGTGATCATGGCAGAGACAACATAGTCCGCAAAGATATCCATCATCTGACCCTTGGCTGAGAGACATTTTAAAGACTCCAGAGCAGAGGGCCTTTTCCTGGGAGCATATGCCCTTCCATAACATTTTTGGTAAGCTGGCTTTTAAGTTTTATTTTTCTTAGTAGTGACTTTTTGAAAAAGAAGAATCAGAAGTTTGTCTTGGATAAGATTACAAAAGAAGACTCTGCACATAAAAATGCTCCTTGGGCTACAAGAGAAATACAAATATAAATTGGAAATATTTCATCAAAAGAACCTTGAAAAAACCAGAAACTTCTTATCGTGGTTTTAAAAGGAAAACCAAGATAGCAAGGGAGAAAAACAAGAAAAAAATTTTTGTGACAAAACAAAGTAATGGCCCCACAACAGGACGATATTTGATGTGGTTCCAAAAATGTGTGGCCCCCCTGAAATGGGGACCCGGGGTTGAAGATGCCTTCATTGGTGTTTCAGTGACAATGTGTTCCTTTTCTCAAAAGGTTGACCCCCACCATCCAAGCAGCTGTACACACAGGACAAAACATCCTGACCTAGCACAGGAATTCAAGCTGTGTGCAATTAGCCTGGGAGAGCACAGAGAATAGGGCCCTCTACCCCTAAAGGTGAGTTTTCTACCCCTAAAGGTGAGTTTTCTACCCCTAAAGGCTCTGGGTTGCTGTAACGAAAATGCCTGTCTTGGGCAGGGTAATTTGTAAGCAGTCAACTTTATGGTTCAAAGTTCTAGAGGCTGGGAAGTTTAAGAGCAAGGCAGTGACAGATTTGGTGTCTGATGAAGGCCTGTTCTTCATAGATGCCGTCTTACCACTGCATCTCTGTGCGGAGAAAGAGGCAAGCAGGTTCCTATGAATTTCTCTCATCAGAGCCTTGGGGTCCATCCCTCAAATATCCCCCACAGGTCCATGTTTTGAATGCTTATTCTGAAACTGACCCTGTTGGGGAAGATCTGGAACCTCTAGGACATAGAGCTTCACTGGGGGGAAGTGGGCTACTAGGGGGTGGCCCTTGAAGTAGTCCCCAGTCCCCAGTTCTACATGGCTCTGTTGTCTGTCTACGGTGAGATTAAGCAGCTGTCTCTGGCACACAGTCCTGATGCCACTGATATCCAGCTGATGGACCAGGCAATCATGGACCAAACTTTCTGAAATTCTAAGATAAAGCAAACATTTCCTTGAGTTGTTTCTGTTGAGTATTCTGATCGCAGTGACATAAAAACAGCTGACAGCTACTAACCTCATCAGGCCCTCATGGGACGATCACCACCTACAGGCCCTATCTTAATGCTCACAGTGAGGGTAAGTTTCAACACGGGAACTAGGGAGACCGCAACATTCAGATCACACAAATTCCTCATATTTCATAGCACATGGCAGCTGTTAGGGGTGAAGCGTCGATCAGTTCTCTAGTTCTAGCCAAACCAGCTTCTCTCCAAGGCAAAGGAAGAGCATGGATGGACAGCTGAGCTGTGTGGAGACATCTGCTATTCTGTCTACCAGGCACTGCAAAGCTTCTTTAGAATGGTGCTCAGGCTCAGTTTGGGAGTTGCCATTTTCTTACAAGAGCTCGCCACCCTGACCACAGAGACTGGCCAAGGGATAAGCAACCAATGCAAGCAGGGCTCACTTCTGTCAATACCTAAGCACCTTGCCCACCTTCCGTTACAGTGACTGGTTCTAAGACTGCAATTCTAAGCAGGCCAATCAGAGTCCTCAGACACAATGTAAGTTTGACCAGTATTCCATCTCTTTTACTTTGAGGGTCTGAGCATGATGCTTGCAGCAGCAATGCCTCATGGGAAAACTGGGTTTATAACATCGAAAGAGCAGTGAAAATGCAGAATGTGAAAGGGAAGTGTGGTCTTGCTGGAGCTGAGGATGCATCCTTGATGGAGGAGGTGTGCCACTTGGGGTGGGATTTGAAGTTTAAAAAGCCCATGCCAAGCCTAATGTGATTTGACATGACAATGGCCTTCATAGGGAAAGGCACTATTAGGAGGTGTGGCCTTGTTGGAGGAAGTGTGTCACTGGGGGTTGGCTTTGAGGCTTCAAATGCTCAAGTTGGGCCCAGTGTCGTTTTCTCTTCCTGTTGCCTGAGGATCTGGATGTAGAACTCTTCAGTTACCTCTCCAGCATCACGTCTTCCCGAGTGCCTCAATGCTTCCTGCTATTATGGTCATGGACTAAGCCTCGGAACTGTAAGCCATCCGAATTACATGTTTTCTAAGTATTGTTGTGATGATGGTGTATCTTCACAGCAATAGAAACCCTAATACACCCGGTATCTACCTACCTATCATCTATCTGTCTGTCTGTCTATCTCTATCATCTCTATCTACCTATCACCTATCTGTCTATCATATCTATCTGTCTATCATATCTATCTGTCTATCATATCTA
>LOEQ01000700.1:192755-203017 GCA_001685075.1 Bramus lutescens | reverse complement strand
TATTGTGGATGATGACCATGTCTGTTTCATGTCTGGCTGCATCCTCCATTTCCATCAGAGACATGTATTTAATTATCTGTGGAAGAAAAGACAGAGTGGCCTACCAGAAAGAGACCTTTCCTCACTCACAAAAAGCAGGAACCTAAGTCTCAGGGACTACACTCAGTCATAAGCCAAAATGTTGAGAGTCCCAAGAAGAGTGGCGACCAAGAGCCCCATGACTTTAGTTCCAGACTTAGCACACCTGACACTCGCTCTCAGACTATCCTGAGCAAACCTCAGCAGCTCTAGTGGTCCAATAACCTTGGGGTTCACCACCTTTGCCTTGGGGCTTCCTTACTTTGAAGGACTCTTCGGATGGCTCACTGAGGCTCCCCTGGGCCTCTTATCCAAGGAAGACAGGAGAGTCTTTCCTTCACTTGTTCCGGGCTCCCCCCTGCATTTTCTGTCCTAGAAATCACTTGGCCTGAAGTTTCCCCTCTCAAAGCCTGTGGTCAGAGACCATTTAGGATAGAATGGGTCAAAGACTACTTCCTTGCTCCAGAGGGTCGTGGAATATTCTTTTAACTAGGCAAAGGTGTGCTACATTTGTTTATGCTGCGGAATATTTTAACTGCGCAAAGGTGTGTTACTTTTGTTTCTGCTGCCTTTAAATTACGTAAAGACGTGTTGCATCTGTTTCACCTTGCCTGCCCACGGCACCTGATTGGTCTAATAAAGAGCTGACTGGACAATAGCTAGGCAGAGAAAGGACAGGGTGGGGCAGGCAGGCAGGCAGAGAGAATAAATAGGAGGAAAAATCTGGGCCTGTGAGAAGGAGAGAGGAACTAGAGAAGAGGAGAAAGATGAAAGAGAGGGACACACCTGGGATAAGAAGCCAAACAGCCACGGGGCAGCCAGACACAAGAAGTAGTGAAAGTAAGGTATACAGAAGGAAAGAAAAGTGAAGCCCCGAGTCAAAAGTAGATTAAAGAGAAACCGGTTAACTAACTTAAATTAAAAGAGCTAGCCAGAAATGAGGCTAATCTTGGCCGAGCATTCATGACTAATAAGAAGTTTCCATGCCATTTTTGGGAGCTGGTTGGTGGCCCAAAAGAAAAAGCCTAGTACACCAGATAGGACAATTATGTACAATTTACACTCCTGAGCCCCATTCCTACAGACCAGACCTCTCCTGAAGACCTTTCCCTTTCTCCCTCAATATTTAGTGTTCACATAACTGTGCTTGTGTGTCTAGGCAACTCTACCAAATACGAAGATAGGGGGAATAGGTGGTGGCTGAGGAATGGCAGGAATGGCCTGAGCACCATCCTCACAACACACTGAGGAGAAAATAGAGGCTCGAGGAGAATCCTAACCTTGGCCAAGGTCACCCAGCAGGCAGGGGTGAAACCCAGATTTCTAGAACCGAATTTGTCTCTGTGGCCCCGGCCATTACCTCACTGACGGTCTGTAAGCCCGCTGCTCTCCCAACCAATACAAGCTGTGCCGCGTGAGAGAATGGAGAGAGGGTCAGAGTCATGGACCGCAATACTCAGCATACTGAGTGCAAGCATATTGTTCTCAAGTAGAAACGGCTCTCCCGAGGCCGCTGACTTTACTGCTACCTACACTCACAGCCTCGTGGCCCCATGGCAAGCAAGTCACAGGCAGAGATATGAATGACAGGCCGGGTCGGTCCCCACAACCTCACTATGTAGAGCTCTTGTGATTCTCAGGCCTCAGAACACATGCACTGGGTCAAGGTTAAAGAACGACGTTGTAAATAGCTCACTGGGGAGTAATTTATGTCATCACTTGAAGGGGAAAACTGCAAGCCATCCATGCATCTTTCCATTGGACCAATGCCTAAGCACGCAACTGGCAGAGGAGGCTTTTTGTCCGGGTGGAAGCAAAGAATTTACAAAAATAAAGGGAAAACTGGATGCAGATGCTTTCTTCAATTAGCATCCAGCGAAGAGGAAGGACCGAACTTGTGCGTGAATTTCCACTCAACTGTTTGCCTTGGGTCATGCCACCTCTTGGGGAGATGTGTGTCATTCTGTGGTGAAGCTGGAGGGAACTCTTTTAATTTTCTCAAGCATGCGGGGGTTTTGCAATCAAGCTATTTTTAACCAAAGGCTTTGCAAAGTCTGACCATCACGTGAGGTTTTTACCAAGATCTAAATCACAGCACCAGGAAGCAATGATTCAGTGTGTCTCAAAATGTTCCAAACAACTCAAAATAATTATATCTTCTTAAAAACAATACTATTCCTGGGCTATTTTTGTCATAGTTTCCTTTTTTTTTTTTGGAGGGGCCAGGGTGGGGTGAACTGTGGCCACCCTGGTTCAGTATCAAGGTTGAGATGAAAGATATTTGGTTAAGAAATGGAGATGGGCAGAGTGTTTAAAGTGTGATGCTGAGCGGTCTCCCTCATGTTACACATCTGTATCATTCTGCCTGTCGGTGGAGTAAAATCAAAAGTAGCTTTTTCATCTTTCTCAAATTTTCCCTCCTAGGCATAGGGCAGATTAGACTGCACTTTTCTCGTGGTCTCTTTCCTTTAATTCTTTTGCTGTTGTTCCCAGATATTGTTTTAGGATGTGGCAGTGCTTAACCTCTGGTTCGTGTTGGAGCCACAGGTTTGCTTTTGAAAATACAGATTGGGGGACTGGAGAGGAGGCTAAGTGGTCAAGAACACTTACTGCTCTTTTGAGGACCTGAGCTCAGATCCCAGCGCTCGCGTGGTAGCTCACATCAGTTTATAAGTGCAGCTTCAGGGGATCTAAGTCCCTCTTCTGTCCCCATAGGCACCAGGCATGCATGTGTCTGGATGTGCTTCTGCCAATGCAGACTGAGCAATGGGGGAGTTCTGATCCAAGGCAGGGGGGTGGGGTGGGGTAGGGAAGCTGGCTAAGACTCACGCGTCAGGTAGTGAATTGAGTCAGAACAAAGGAAGGCAAACGAAGAGAGACAGAAACTCAGAATTCAGGCAGATATGAAACATGAGCAAGATCATGACAAGGTAGACTGGCTGCTTGGCTCTGACAGGGCCTTGGATTCCGGCCCTAGCAGGGTAGGTAGGAACGTCCTGCTCTTTATCTCACCTAGCAAAGGCTTGAACTCACTACAGTGAAGTGGTCTGGCTGGAAATCAATGAAGAGGGATCAAGTGAGAAACAGCAGAGGGATCGGGGAGCATGGCTCAATCTACATCACGTCCCCAGCTGAATGGGCGTAATGCCAAGATGTTGAGGCAAGCAGGGTCACATGCCACCTCTGACTGCAAGACCCAATCTTAGAATTTTGATACTATTGACTCACAAGGCAGGGTGGGTCATAGTTATAACATTTTTAGCCCTGAATATGCTTACTTCTGAGCAAGTCACATTGCAGCAGCTGAAGCAGGCAAAGATGCTAGGTTGAGTCTAGGGGGGACCATCATTAACCTCATACACAGCACAGGAAGGGATAAGTTCTATGACTGGATTCAACAAGCGCTCAGGGACATGAACAGGGGTTTCCAACTCCATCTATGGCCAAACTTCCTTCTGGTGGAAACAATTTATCCATAAGCACATAGGACAACTCAAAGTTGACAAGGGCCATCCTATTTGGTTACAGAAAGAACTAGAGCCATTGTTCCAACTCCTCTGATTTTGTTTGCTTGTTGTTTTTTGCAAGCTAGGGTCTCTCTGTATAGTCCTAGCTGTCCTGGAATTTGATCTGTAGACCAGGCTGGCCTTGAACTCAGATTCACCAGCCTTTCTGATTGGTTTGTATACCTTTAATTCTCTTGGATATAACCACTTCCTTCTATCTCCACTTTGTTCTCTGGACTTTGATTTTATGTTGTACTCCCCAAATGCCCATCCTTAAAGAATCTGGGCCCTCTTTGAAAATAAGGTCTTTTTAGAAATAATGAGGTCACACTGGATGAAGGTGGGTGTTAGTCCAATATAATGGGTGTCCTGATAAGAGGTGAATTTAGACACTGAGACACCAACTAATGAGGGAGGCACAGAACAAGAGGCATCTACAAGGAGAAGCAGGAGGGAGGCTTAGAACAGGTTTTTCACGCCGAGCCCACTGAAGGAATCAGTTCAGTTTCACACTAGGGTTCCAGAATTCTGGTCCCTAGAGCTGTAAGAAAAGTTCTGTTGTTTAAGCTGTCCCAGATTGTGGCTACTCATTATAACAGCCAGTGGAAAANCAGTGGAAAACATCACCACCTAGCCCCGGCACGCATCATCTCTCTTACCTAGACGGCTTCCATACCTGCCTGAGCTGCCTCCTTCCATCTTCTGAGACATCCCCCACATCCTCCCAAGATGAAACCTCTCTGCCTCCCACACACAGCCAGTCTGTCTTCCCATGTCCATCCTCCACACTGTGGCCACAGTGAGCTTCTCACATAGAACAGGGACACAGGGTCCCTTTGGCTGGAAACCCTTCAACTCGAAGACTCTGTGGGAAAAAGAACCACCCCCGCTCCACTGACAACCTTACCTGGTTCACCCTTGCCAACTCTACCAAGCAGCATGCGCTCACCCCCGCAGCCTTCTCCAACCTGACTACACAGGTCCAATGCCACATCACTGGCTTTCATTGCCCTTCAGGACTTTATCCTATGTCCCACCATGTTACATGAACTAAACATGATCTTGCTCTGGTGCCTGTTCTCCCCTAAGCTGTAAAGTCCACAAGAGCCTGGCTACTTTGGTTTAATTCATTACCATATCCCCAGCACTTAGCATAGTATCTTGATAAAGTTGGTACTTGATGGAAGACTGAATGAATGGAACTAAGAGAGGATGAGAAGTCCGGCTTTTCTCCCTGTACTCCTTCCAGGCCTGTGCTGACAAGACATGTTCAGGGGACAAGAAAAGAAATTGAGCAGCAGGGTAAGCAGGGACATTTGGAAGGCCACCCATCTATGTTAGTGGTTCAGTGCCATTCTCATTAAGAAATGAATGAAATACCGGTTTCCAAACATAACCATTACAGCTGTCCCACAGATCAGCTCTTGGAATGCTCTGGATTGGTCCTTAAGGGATACAGTGTTTATCTGTATCTACAGATGAGGAAGTGCATCTATCTGAGTTCTCAAGGTAAAGATTCATGGGCTACAAATGTCACCAGGGCCAGCTAACCAAGGGCAGGACCCTCCACCTCCCCTAACTGCCTCTCCATGTCCCCATGACTCCTCCTCATCTCCTCTTTGGTCCTGGGCCTGAGTCCCACTGGATCATCTCAAGGGACTTTTGGCAGCGTGCTAGGAAAACAGCTCAGCTGGAGTCTGCAGCGTGTGCAGAAACACTGCTCCGGCTTCTTCATTTGTTGTGACACCACCACGATAATGAACCCCGGCAGCTCGGGCTGGAGCTCTGTCCGGATTCATGAAATAGCTTTCAAAATAAAATAGCAAAAACCACAAACAGTTCCGGGGGCATCAGCATGCGACGTATTCACGAAGCCAAACAAGGCAGGTTGGGTAAATATTTAACAACGAGAAAGAACTGAACCCGCTCCAGAGAAACATCTGGGATAGAAAGCACTGTGGTTTCCAGCGGGAGTCTGCGTGAAGAGGCAGAGCACCTCGCTGTGTGTGCTCAGCTCTATGCTTATGTGTGCTCGCTGGGCACCTCTGACAGCCCAACTCCGAGCACTTTCGCTGCAGCTTACATGTTTACTACATAGCTGGGCAATTTCCAACAGCTTCACTCAAATGCGCTCGCTTTTCTAACCATTAAGATGTTACATTTCCCCTTCAAACAACAGAAACTCAATAACAGTGTTAATAGTTGAGATAAAATCGAATTTTTTTTTTCTTCTGTGTTACCTAATATGGCAAGAAATGGCCTGCTGAGTGTGCTTAGGGTTTCAGGTTTTGGCATTAGTCCAAAGACTAAGCCTGGAGCATTCCAAAGAAAATAAACGATGTATTTGAAAATATGGTTTTCATGAAGTTACCTTCGTGACTGACAGTTGGAAATACACCATCTTCTTCCTGAACTGATACCACAGGGTAGACTGCATAGTTCACAGAACTCCTGTGGGACCAATTATCTGCCTCACATTCTTCCCCTACAGGACCCAAGTGCATGGCTCAGTTCCACATAATCTGTCTTTGCCCTCTCTTGTGAAGTGTGACCAAGGGAGCCCAGCTGCCTTGGGTGGGCTGAGACGGAACAGGGACAACGGCTACTATTTTCCCAGGCCCACTCATCCCATGACCACCCTGTCTCAGTCTGCTCTTTGGAGAGCACCTGGCTTGTACTCCCAGGGTGACAGTGAGGGTATCCCTGAAGTTCCCTCCTCTTCTATCTAACAGTGAGGTAGGTTGCTGATGGTGAGAACTACACCCCCTGAAGTCCTGGCAGCATCCTCGAAGAGCTGGGCTAACAAGAGGACCTGGGCAAGTTGCCAGGGTGGACTATTACCTCATACCCAAGTATGCATCCAAAGGCTGCTCCTGACCCTAGCTAGCTACGACAAGCACCCTTTCACGGCTTCACTAAACCATTCCGTTTCCTTCTGAATGGTATTGATGTTAGTTTAGTGTAAGTAGTGTTCAAACCAGAGAACTACAGAGTGAGTGGGTTTGGGGGGAGTCTGCCTTCATCAGTGAAGGTCCCTCATGGATTAATCTATCACTGCCTCAAAAATCTGAGTAGATAATCAGGGGAGTGTAGAACTGTGGAAGGTAGAGACTAGCTGGGGAGCGTGTCATTGCAAGAACGCTGTGGAAAAACATCTTGTTCCTGGCTGCTGCCTGTCCTCTCCCATCTTCTCCCTCTTTCTGCTTCCTGGCCACTCCAAGGTGGCAGTCTCTGTCACATGATAGTCTATCTACCTTAGTCTCAAAACAATGGATCCAGCCAATCACAGGCTAAACCCCCTGAGACTATGGGCCGGACCCCCAAAACCATGAGCCAGAATATGCCCTCCCCCCTTTTGCTGTGCAAGAGTCTTATGAAAATGCAGACTGGAGTCAGCAGGCCTTTGAGGGGTCCATGTTTCAAGCAGCTCCATGTTTCAAGCAGCTCCCAGAAGATTCAGATGCTGACAGACCATAGAACACTGTCTAAATCTCACCAAGATGGACCTGACCAGTATGGATCAATGTGAACAGAGTTCCATAATTAATAAGAAACTTGACAAAATCTTCTATCTCCTACCCTTCCAAGGTGGAACTTAAACAGGCCAAAAAGCCTAACAAGATCAAGAATAAAGGAAGACCCAATCAGAGGAATTTGAAAAAAGTTCCAAGATGGCGTCACTAAGTTTGTATGTCTCAAAGTTCAGAGTGCATCTCAAGGACTGGGAACATGGCTAGACAGACAGACATACTGCTTCATCCTAGCTTCTGACTTAGTGGGTCCAGGGTGAGCTGAGATTCTCCCAGCAGGTTCGAAACCTGATGTTCACATAGCTGACCGGGAACCACTGCAGGAGATGAGGACCTCTGAGGGCAAGGAGGTGAAGATACCCAGGCTGTCTGCCCTAATCCCACCACTGACACTACCCACCTCTCATGCGCCCCTGAGCCTTCAATGCTACGCATGCCCGGCCCTGGGCTGCTCCGACTGCTGGTGCTGCAGAGATACTGGCAACAATCTCTATGCTCAGGACTGAAGTGACGCAGGGGAGGCCATCTCTGCCTCTGTGCCTCCAGTCATCACCTGGGCCAGGCCCCCTCGCCAAACATTGGGTGAGGGCATCTGCCAGTTCTCTGCAAGGGACGGAAGCTGGTAGTGTGTGTGGTTTAGTCTCGATGGTGGGTAAAAAATGCCATAGAAATGTAAGTGGATTAATTATAGGCATTAATATTTTCACTGTTAGGATTGAATGAGAAAATGAAAGTCACAAGCATCCAGAGTCCCACAAGTGTCTTCTCTCTCAGGCAGGCAAAGAGACTCTTGAGTGTAGGTGGCATCTTGAAGCTCTCATGGAAAATGCCCGATGAGAGGCTGTGAGTACAGCTGGTTGGAAATGGCTCCCTGGTGGCCTGCTCTCGGAGAAGCTATCTGTGCCCAGACCAGAGCCTGGCCAAATACTGTGATCCAAGACTCAAAGCATCCCTGTACTTCAGCAAAGCTCGAAGGGAGATAGGAAAAGCTTAATCACAGCTGATTGGGATGAGTGACTCACATACTGGGGCTTTCCAGCTAAAACCTTGGGGACCACCCCAGCTTGGGTTCTCTCCAAATTATCACAAAGAATCCAGGCTGCAACAGTTGGGAAATGGGGGCTGATCCACAAACAGAAGCGGGGAGTGTCTATAGGTGAGGAGCTGGAGAGGATGCGTCCCACGTGACCTGTCCACAGCTGTACAAGACAGGTGACTGAATTAATGGATGAATGGTCATTGTAAAAGGAAGGGAAGAAAGAGGGAGGAAGGGAGGAAGGAAGGAAGGAAAGAAGGGGGGAGGGAGGAAGGAAGGAAAAAGGGAAGGAAGGGGGGAGGGAAGGAGGAAGTTTATCTGTTTCACCCACTTCTACCACTGATCAGTTTTTTTCAAAGTTATTCCCTATACTGACTCAAAATTCTGACCTAATTACCTGAATGCAGGAAAACCCTGCAAATCCCTTAGCACAAGGCAATGCAGGGGACATGGCCCAAATGAATTTCCTCTTGAAATGCCCACTGATTAACCTCTCCCACATCCTCTTTCTGGCTGGAGAACCAAAACCCCCTCCCAGTGAGGTGTTTGGGGTCAGTGGTGAAGCACCTCCTGTTTCTGCTCACCAGGATCAAGGTTTTCCAGAGTTTAACCACCAGAAGACACAGAGAATTGGCTCCCTCCCTCCGTGTGTCCTGGGTGGTGTCTCTGCTGCCCCCTGCTTGCTTTCTGAACATAGAGCTTGGGCATATCCAGTTACAGCTAGATGCCTGTTGTCACCTGAAATGCCCTGGGTGTTTCCACACCCTCCCCGCCCCCATCCCCACTGAGAGTGACTACTCAGACCACTCAGAGCTCCAGTGGTTATTTCTGCAGGCCCCTTCCCCACAAGGCACTACCTGCTCTCAACAACACTCCCTCCGCCATCAGAATCACCTTACACACCACTCAGTGCTCAGCGTCCTTCCTTCCTCAGAAGTTACTTCAGCTCAGGAGTCCAAGTGTCATGGACAGAGAGGTAGCCTCAACCTGGCTCTGAGGCTCCTTAGCCCTCAGGATGGGTCAGAGCACGACAAAGCAAAGGGGTAGAACAGAGCTAAGAAGGACAAGCTTAGAACGCTCACAGAGACTTTGGCAGAAATCATCCGCAGGTTATATACTGCACAGCCAGAGGCCCCAAACCCAGAGCTGCGTGTAAGGGTGTTGAGGCCACTTGAAAAGCCCCACATGAAACAAAGAAAATCTGGGGCTGGAAAAGACTCAAGGTCAATTCATATTATTTGATAGTTATGCTGCATAAAAGCTGCTGTGGATACTGGATGAGCTAGCAGTGAACCATTGCTCCTAAGGGAAGTTCAGGGTTAGCTTCCTGCAAGCCCTGGCTCATGTTTGTGTCAGGCAGTCAGTACAGAGCCTGGTTTTATGAGGAGGTCTATTTAAAAATGCATCGCCATTCAGCAGATACTGCCAGTCGAACACGATGCTCAGTTGCCAACACTGCAGCTAGCGCCTGGATATACATACAGGCTGTTGGACGCACCCCTCCTTCCTCCACAGGGCCACTGCTGCCTTGGAGTGGGGGTGACAGTACTTCAGCACAGCCCTGGCCTGTTTTAGTCCCTCTCCTCCTACAATTTTCTAACCAGTGGATTAGATCCTACTTGGAAACCTTAGATGAGAGAATCAAATCACAGCAGGAATGAGTTTGAGGAATCTCCTGTGCTGGGGGATAAGAAGAACGAAGATCAAAGAAGAAAGGAACTTCCAGGATCACTAAGAAAACACCAACCGGAGCAAAAATAAGTCTCCCAACTCCCTCTCCATGGCTATGTCTACGCCCGACATTGCTGTTGCTATCTGAGGGCGCCATTGTTGTCTCTTGGTAGTATTAGAGTCCGGCGCTCATTCACGGAAAGATCAGATCGCTGCAGTGGCCCACACTACTGCTGTGCATCCCAGGATCTTCTTACCGCCCTGGTCACACCTGGCCAGCTATGGAAAGATTTAGCTCAACAAAGAGCCCCACTGTCCCTTCTTGATCCCATGCCTCTGTGCAAGTATGGCTGCCTAGGTCCCTGAGCCAACAGGGCAGGCTGTACACCCCGCTCTGGCTCTCCCTCCTTGTTTCTTCTTGCACTGTGCGCGCACACACAC
>LOEQ01000700.1:141250-154986 GCA_001685075.1 Bramus lutescens | reverse complement strand
TCCTGCCTCCAGGAATCTCAGAATGAGACTGTGTCTGAGAGCTGTCTCCTCCCATCTTCTATTTCTTTCTAGATATGGTATTAAAGCACCTTTAATACCTGGTTTCTATGGCAAACTAGTGTGGCTACTGGGATTAAAGGTGTGTGACACCACTGCCTGGTCTGAAAGGCTGACCAGTGGAGGGCTGTTTTACTCTCTGATCTTCAGGCAAGCTTTATTTATTGAAATACAAATGAAATGTCACTATAAATACCCCCTTGAGGATCAGGTGGATCCCAGCCCGTCAGAGCCAGAAGGGTATGGAAAAGCCTGAGGTTCCTAACAACTCAAGGTGAAGATGGACAGATGCATCTACACTGGCTTTGGCAGATGACAGGCACGGAGGAAGAGGGTAGAGTAATTCCCTGTCCCATCCCAACAACACACTACATTCCTAGTACCTACACATGCCACCACCTAGGAAGCTCCCAAACCTGTGCACATAATCCCCATGTCTCAGGCATAACTGATGAAGTCCCTGGCTGTTTGGGATGAACTCCATCTCGAGTCCCCTCTGCTTCCATCCTGGTTAGTTTAAGTTGCCAATTTAGCACAGTTTAGAATCATCTGAAAGTCTCAACCCGAAGGTCTGCCCAGATCAGACAGGCTGCAGCCGTGAAGCATGCTTGACTGATGATTGAAACAAAGGACCCCGGTCCCTAGGGTAGGGGATCCTGGGCTATGTAAGAAAGCTAGCTGAGCATGAGCCAGTGAGTGAGCTTGAACACCCCCCCCCCTTGTTCCAGCTCATGGTTCCTGCCCTGACTTCCCGCTGTGATGGCGGTGTAAGCATAAACCTGTCCTTCTCTAAGTTGCTTTTGGTCATGGTGTTTATCATAGCAACAGGAAAGCAAACTAGAACCCTCTCCAGGGCTCAGAGATGGGACTTAGAGTCCCAGCCTCTGCTCCTGCCAATGTCTACCTGGTAAACAGTCCTCATCCTGGAGTTACCAGAGTCCCAGCCACTATGGTATAACTGGCATACAAAGGACACTTTATCTCTCTCTAAAGATGCCAAAGGAAACAGGAAGACCAAATACATATTTAATAGCACATACTGGATAGTGCACACTTCGGCTGAGCAGTGTCCGTCCATACTGTTCCTTTGTTCTACAAAGCTGCTCATCCCCTGCTACTTTCTGCTGTTTCCTACCTTAAAAGGAAACTACAGAGAGAATATGCTAGGAATAAAGGATCTTCCAGCGGCATAAAGTATGTGCCGTGCCCTGCCCCACAGTGTTGATGATTTAGCTCATTGCACACTGCAAAATGTTTTCGTCTGCTTCTAGATCCAGAGGGCAGATGAGAACGTTGAGAGGAGGACGAGGTGAGAGGGAACGGATGTTGGGAGCTGTGGGTCAAAGGGCCCATGGTATCGGCTGCCTTCTACATTGTTCTTCTCTCCTGCAGGGGGCAGGATTCACCCTTGCTAAATTAAGAGAGCCACTTCAAAAACCTGGGAAGGCAAAGCTGAGAGCGGATAGGCTTCTCCTTCAAGACCGGGGTGTTCTCCAGCCTTAATTTCCACATAGTGGCAGTAGTTACAAGCACCTGAGGTCATTCCCACTCAGGCACATGTGACATTGTGGCTAAGAACACAGGCCAGGAATGCTGGGACCTCATCTAGGTTCTTTGATGTCTTGCCCAGATAGTTGGGTACTAGGCTGGCTCCTTCCACATGTAGACTATACATCGCCCCTACACTCGGGTCTCATCATACGGTGTCAATGACACTGTTAGTAAGGGCAGTGTGACAGAGCATGGGATATCACTGCCACACTGGCCTGTGAAGGTGCTCAGAGAGAGGAGACACCTTCAAGAAGTGCTCTTGTTGAGGAGAGCGCTCCGCACAGACTATGGTGAGGATGTAACTGGGACCACACTGCCAAAGCAGCAAGCCTCTTGAGCACAGCTGTGGCCGTTTCCTTGCTGGGATAACAATTATTGACTAAAGCAACCTAAGGAGGAAACTGTTTTGGCTCAAGGTTGGGAGGTATAGTTCATAATGGCAGGGAAGGCACGGTGGCAAGACAGCCCAAACCTGTGACACACAGAAGCACCTCGCCGGCAAGGGTAGACCCCGGCTGGACTCCCTGTGCCCTCCTTTCTGGTAACAACGTTGAGATCCTTATTTGACGCATGCCCCTTCTTTCTCTTGGTCCTTGGGATTCAGATGCATCAGTACCTGGGAGAGCTTCCCACAGCACCCCCAAATCTAACCACTCAGAGAACGTAACTTTTGATCAAAGACTAGTCTAGGGATGTCAGTTGGCCTTCCTATCTTGAACCTCTGCTGGATTTCCCAATGATGAGATATAACTGGGCCACAACCTGGGGGGGGGGACCTGCCAGGAAATAAAACTTAACATGAGGAAGGTGGGCAGAGCCAAATGCCTATCTAAGCACCAAGTTCTATGGTTTATTTAATCTAGTTTAAAATGGGCTCCTTTTTAGAGATACAAGAATATTGGACGATTATGATATTCATGTTCTCTCACACATACACACACACACACACACACACAGAGAGACAGAGAGAGAGAGAGAGAGAGAGAGAGACAGAGACAGAGAGAGAGACAGAGACCTAAATTCAGGTATTCAATAAACATGAACTACTTTTACAATATTTACAGAATATCACTATTAGTATGGACAGAAATCTCACTAATATCTCAGATCTTAGTCTATCTCTTAGTAATATTTTCAGTCATACAACATTGCCATGTGTCTTTTACTCCAGGACTAAACAGCAGCACCACCTGGCCCACAGGGGATCTGTTCAACACCCCCAGAGCAGGCACAGAAGGATACAGAGCACCCAACTCTGGATATGTTATTTTTTCCTACATATATACCCATGATAATTCAACCTATAAATCGGGCACAGCAAGAGATCAGCAATAACTATGATTAAGAACAGATCAATTATAACAGCATATCATAGTAAAACTTGTAAATTGATGATTCTGGAAATTTTCACTTAATAGTTCCAGATCCTGTTGGTCCTTAGTAACTCAGAAGCAAAGTCGTCTGTGAGAAAACTGCTGTTCATACTGGGAAAGACACCCGCAGCCTAGATAACAGACAAGGGTTCAGCTTAACAGTCGATGGAAACGGACACTGACATAACCAGGTCTGTGACTCAGAATGACATAAGTGTCCTTAGTGATGTCCTCAGGATGGCCACTGTTCAGATCACACGATGGGGAGGTGTGTAACCACTTGTGAAACAGTCTCAGATAAGGGCGGTGGTGATGATGGTAGCCATATTCCTGGCCACGGACTCTGCGAGGTGCTGAACTAAACAAGCCACGTGCGTCGTCTCTTCGACCCACACTGCTCTTCAGTGAGCCAAGGGATCATCGTTCACATTTTACAGGTAAAGAAGTCAAAGTACAAGGCCGATAAACGTGTGAAGTCACACGTGGCCAAGTGAACAATGCAGGCAAACCAACACAAACATCTAAAGCAAAAGACCATGCCTTCTAGGCACAGAACACAAAACACAACACACAACCTAGGATTACAGTCTCTTTAAATATGTTGCATTTTATCAGAAGGTGCAGGATCAAAATTGCTAGGAATTCTAAATAGACAAAAAGTTCTACATGAAAGGATGACTTTTGGGGCCCAGGGAAGTTAACTCAGTGGGCACAGTGCTTGCCGCACAGCATGAGGATGTGAGTTCAGATCTTCAGCATCCACATAATTGATGGGCGTGGTGTTGCCTATACATAGCATGAGGGGGAAGAAGACAGGGCCAGCTAGATCCTAGGAGCTCAGTGGCCGGCCAGCCTAGCTGAAAAGGCATTCTGCATGTTCAGGGAGAGTCTCTGTCTAAAAAAATAAGATGGGGAGTGACAGAGGCAGACACTCAACATCGACCTCTGGCCTCCATGCATGCACACGCTGGCAATCATGCACACATTACACAAGCAGACACCCAGAAAAAGACAATGTTTCCATGCAAATAAATATCTAGAATTACAGCACAATTAGGATTATCATATAATTTCCTTGCTTAAGTTAATAAATCATGAAGAATTTTCTCCATCAATAAAAATAAAAGGAGAACGCCTTAATGCTTAATTGGCAAGCCATTAAAGACTATTGTCCATAGAAGCCAGGTGCCGGGGTGCAAGGCTATAGACCCAGCTACTCGGGAGTCCAGTGGGTCACTTCACCACAGGAACCTGAGACAGCCAGAGTAGTCTCAAAAAAGTGCTCCAAAGAGACGATGCACTTGAAAGAGAGGAAGGTACGCGGGAGGCTTTGAAGGGAGAAAAGAGAAGGGGGTAAATGGTGAAATTACAGTCTCAATTTTTAAAATAATATTGCAGAGGCTGGAGTCATGGCTTCGTGGTTAAGAGAGTTTCCTGCTCGCCCAGAGGATCTGAGTTTGGGTCATAGCACCCACATCACCAGCACCTGTAACTCCAGCTCCAGGAGACCTGATACCCTCTTCTGGCCTCTGCAGAGGCCCCCACCCATGTGACATTTGCACACAGAGACACATACGTAGAATAAAAGTAAGCATAAATCTCCCTTTAAAAATGCTGCATATCCAAGCCCTTGTGGGTCTGCTTTGTCCTTATTGGACACCCAGATTCAGTTACTTCTAACTGCTAAGACTCTTTCCGCCTTTGTAAACGACGCTGTAAAACAGTTTCCTGAAGATATTGCTTGGAACTGGGGTGCATGCCTGAGAGCCAATGGGCACGCCTGACGCCTGAATCATGTTTGTACGCGCACAAAGCAAGGCAGTGATCTGCATGCCACCACCAGCAAACAGGCAGACTTCCCAAGCATGCCAAGATCACCATGCTGCTGAGTCACTGCCAAGAGGAGCCCCCAATACACTTGTTTCAGCTTTCATGCCATCAGTTACTACCGGATCTAAGTGGGATTTTATGAACTATACCTCTTGTTTGCTTTTGAATTGTCTATTTCTGTATTTCAAAAAGTTTCCTTGTGATCTGTCTTCCTCTAGTTGTTTTACATACGCGCTCACACATACATACTTGCATACACACATATATATGAAAGCTTGGTTTTAACTACCATATAGTTTTAAAATACTTTCTCCATTGCCATTTAACTTGGCCTAAATGAATCTTTAAAATATAACTTATGAAAAAAATGAGGACACATCAAATTTCCTCCATAATAAATAAAATGTCTATACAACTGAAGTCAGAAGTGGAATTCAATATATATTTTAAATATCTCTTACCAACCACAATTGAATCTATTTTTAATCT
Source organism: Bramus lutescens (assembly GCA_001685075.1). Classification (NCBI taxonomy): domain Eukaryota; kingdom Metazoa; phylum Chordata; class Mammalia; order Rodentia; family Cricetidae; genus Bramus; species Bramus lutescens. Next base: position 149,686 of record LOEQ01000700.1, on the reverse strand, counting down.
GTCATTTTTTTCTCCTCCTAATGCATAAATTTTCATCCATTCGTAGTGACTATTTACATATCAGACTCATTCCCATTGGTTCTCATTTGCTACCTCGTTTCCCAAGTCTTTTTTCCCTGAATTGTTCATGCTGTGTTGAGGACAGGGAGTTCCAGACTTCAGTCTATGACTTCTTTGTCCTACTAATTTAAGGTGATTTATATGCACTATTGATTATTCTAGAAATATTATTATGCACACTATGGCAAAAGGTAGGTAGGAGTCCAGAACCATGTAGCGCATGTCATTATTGAGAGTCAAAGCACATTGATTTTAATTCTTGTGTTCCCCATTTTCTTAACCCATCCCTCCTCCTTGTATCTGAAAATTTCCAATGAGGTCACTTTTCATCTTCTACAAGGAGACCTGTTAGGATCTCATTTAGCAGGGCCCTTGGTTCTCTTAATTTTCTGAAAATGTTTTTACTTCCTTCTCTTTCCTGAAATGCACAGGGGTAGAAAATGTAGGCTAGTGGCAGAGGTCTGGCCAGTCCCAGGTTTGGTTTTCAGCACAGCCATCTTCTGGCTTTCATTGTGGTTGCTGAGAAGTGGCTGGTTACTTTAACCCAGCCTCCTAGATGTGTTCCCTGTTGCTGCGGCTCTTAAGCTTTTCTCTATGTCTAATACTTTCACTACATTTGATTTGGGTTCCGATGACTTTGTTATTTATCTCGCTGAGGATTTATTTTCGGTCCAGAATCTAACTGCTTTAGTTTCATTTCTGCTGCTGTGATAAAATTTCTTTGAGTTTATAATCTCTGGTTACAGCCCATCACTGCAGGGAAGTTCAGATAGGAACTTCAAACAGCTAGTTATAGCCATGCCATAAAAAAGAGAGAGACTCTCTCTCTCTCTCTCTCTCAAACGAATGCATGCTTGCTGGCTAGCAGTTCCATGTGACTTCTTCACGCATGCCGTTTTCAGCGCTCTGCCTAGGAATGGTGTGACTCACAGCAGGCTGGGTGTTCCCACATCAGCTAACTTAAGTAAGACAATGCCACCCACCCAGGAATGCCCACAGGCCAACCTGATGCAGTCAGTCCCTCACTGAGATTATCCCAACCATCATACATCATACAAACTAAAGGCCACATGAACACTGTAATTACCAGAAGCATCTTTTTTTTTCATCATTTCTAACTCTGCCACTGTGCTGGATTCTCTGTAGTCTTTTTTTCTGTTTGTTTTTTGGTTTGTTTTTCTGACCTGGTCTCCCGTCTCCTGGGATAGTGTAAGTCGTCCTTGGCTTTCTGATCCTCCTGTCTCTAGCTCCTTAGTGTGCTCAGATCACAATTGTGTGCCACCACACCCAGTTCACGTGACACAGGGTTTAGTGCACGTGGGGCAAGTACGACCAACTGAGTGACGCTGCTGAACCCCTCTGTAATTTCCTTCATCATGCTTTCTAAGTCATCAGTTTTCTACTTGACTGTGTTTAGTATCTAACCCCACTGATTTACTACACTTATTTTCTTCAGTTACAAATTCCTGAAGACTCACCTGGATTAAGTGACAATCAGTCTTAAGAGAAGGCCTGATGTTTGTTTCCAAGTGTTATAAGCTATAAAAGGCTCAAGGTGGCACAAATGACCCCAGGGAAAATGTGTGCCTTCCACAAACAAAGATGAGACTGTGTGCTCAAAGGGCCAAGCATTTAGGTGGTCTCATTTGATGGAGAAAATGAAGCAGTTTGATGTGGTGTGAACTCAACTGTTATCAAGCATCACAACCGTACCACGCTGTTCAAGACCAATGAATATGGGATAAAATGACCTTTTACCTGTTTGATCCTGGGACTGCACTGTCCCTTGTGTTTGCCTGGCTTGACAGACTTTTACCTTCAATTCAGACCACTCTTTTCAAGTATAAATATTGGTGTCTCATGACACCACTGAATTTTGTTGTTCTATCCAATTAATAAATCTCTTTTTAAAGAACAAAATCATCCAAGTGCTTCTTTTCAAAGTCACCTTTCCCCTAGTTGACAATAACAGAAGGAACACATGACTTCATCTCTCCTATCCAGCACCCAATTAGCAACAGGAAAGGAATTCTAATTGAAAATGCCAGCGAGTTGGCCCCAGTCCCCAGGCAGAAAGGATGGGAAGTCATAATATACATATGTATCTCCCAGAAGTGATCAAGGCATAAGGTAGGGGGAAAAATGAGAGACAAAGTGGATGATGGCACTCAATCCAGGATTCTAGACACAAACATTGCAAAAAATAGTAAGAGGGGTTTATTTATTTTCCATTATTATTTGAACTGAAAGTTGAAACTTCTAGATTGCAAGTGCCCACCCCAAGGACAAAGAGAAGATGCCAGATTAAATACTCCTGGTGTTCAGGAGGGAGGGGATCCCTGAGAGGGAAGAGAATTCTGAAGACCCCTAATCTACATTAGTGTCATCAGATACTGCAAAGCAACAGAAGTTCCTTGAACAAGCCATGGTCTAAAGTCTGGCATTCCAACTCCGCAAGAGGAAGGGCAAAATAAAGAACCTCAGACAGGCAAAGGCCCAGACCTCCTTAGGTGGCATCCACAGTGTACTCCAGTAACGTGAGAGGTAACCTGAAGAAGACAAGAGGAAGACATGGGCTTCAGGTGACTTCAAATGAACTCCAGCAAATGGTGAAGTCAAGCAGCACATGAAAGCCATGCCATGAAAATCCACAGATTTCCTATTGAGCAGAAGGACAGAAGGCTCAACACATATGTGAATATTGTCAAAATACCAACTGAAGATACTTCAAAAGATCCTAAACTGCCAACACAAGAGTACACAGTAGGCCACCTACCCAAGCCTGCTCCTGAAAAGGTGGCATCCCCCACAAAAAGACATCCCCAAATTGGCAACCTAGAGAATGAAGTGTCAGCTGTCCATCTATGCCAACAATAGCTGATGGCCAGGAAGGTTACCCATTCCATGGTTTGTTTTTGTTTTTGAGACAGGATTTCTGTGTTGCTTTGGAGCCTGCCCTGGAACTAGCTCTTGTAGACCAGACTGGCCTCGAACTCACAGAGATCCGTCTGCCTCTGCCTCCCGTGTGCTGGGATTAAAGGCATGTGCCACCACTGCCCGGCTACCCACATCATCTTAATATGAGAAAGAAAGCTTTATGTAACATCAGCCTGGTGAATGAGTGTCTTTCTTTAAAAAAAAATAGATTTACTTATTTTATTCTATGTGTTTAAGTGAGTGTTTTACCTGCATAAGTGTATGAGTTCCAGGTATGTGCCTGGCACCCTGGAGGTCAGAGAGAGCATTCAATGCCCTGAAATTAGAGTTATGGGTGTGAAGAACCATGTGGGTACTGGGAACCGAACCCAGGTTCTCTGCAAGAGCAGCCAGTGCTCTTAACTGTTCAACCATTATCTAGCCCCAGAGTGGTTTTCTTTACATCACCTTTAGGTATTTAATAATCTGCACTTGGAAAACAATCCACACACTCCCCATGCACATGGACATTTCCCATTGCCTCTTGAGAAAGAGCAACACGCATTGCTCATCTTTGCTAAGTGCCCGGCACTGCCCTACATATGTTCATCATGTTGAATGTTCATAATAATTCTCCAACATGTGGATTCTCTGATGGGATGATGGATACTGCCCCCCACCCCGTTACAGTAAGGACAGAAAACAAGATCCAGGAAGATTAAGTTGCTTACCCCAAGTAGCAGAAATGGAGGTCTATACCAGAAATGGTTCTGTTATTCCTATCATATCTCATTGACACTTCAAGGGAAACAGTCTGTCGTTTTTATTGGAATAAATATAAACACATTTTGTATATTGATGATGTATCAAAGAACATCTTTTTTAACCAAAAAGAGTATGACAGTAGAATTCAAAGACAGATCCAAAAATGGTCCATGGTGTGAGATGACAGAATGGGAAGAGACTCAAGGAACTAGGTGGATAGTAGGCTGGGGAGGGGGAGGTGCTTGAGCTATCTGCTGCCAATCCCCCATCATTCCAGGCTTTCCCCACACAAACCCTTCTCAATAGCAACCCTGGGGCTCTTTTTACCTGGCCTCTCCTTCTAAGACCATCAGGTTGCAGCAAAGCATCCCTGCCATGCAGAGCTGCTCTGCTCACAAACATAGCTGCCCCTCCATGCTCGTCTCTCCAAACATACTCAAATTCCCTGAGCATCAAGGCCTTAACTCTTCAGCTTTTTCTCCCAAGATTTCCTGTGACTTGCACACCAGAGGTGTTTGCTTTCATGACCAAATCTTCAGGTTAGAGATGAACAAAGGGAAGTTCGAGGGAGGAGGAGGCAGAGTTCTCTGAGCATGGATACTCAGCCGCAGCCAGGAAGAGTCCTGTGAGCAGACCCTTCCCACCCTTTCCCTGCTACTGGATACGTGGCTAACTACTCTGCTCATGACTCCTCAGAACAGTTTATTTGTTAGTTCTCGGTTCCTTCTGCTTTTGCTTTGAATGGGGAAGCCAACAGGTCCCAAATCTTAACCTCTAAAGGTCCATTTTCTCATCTGTGAAATGGGGCTACCAGAGCTGACCGCCACAAAAGTTAGTTATGAACCAGGGAGTGACCCATTGGCACCTCTCCAGTGGAGCTGAAGTGTGCTTTCTCCACCTTCACTAGCCGCAGTAGCAGCACATGGAAACATGTCAGGAAGGCAAAGCTCATACCACTCCCAGCTCTGCTTTATGGACTCGGGACCTCAGAAGTGGGGCATCCTTCTGTGTTGAAGCAGCCCTCTTGGCAGTCCTGAATGTGGTCAGGCTTTGGAATCCCTGGCATAGTAACCACCAGACTTCACATGTTCTGTATGAAAAGGACTTGTCTCTAGTGCTAAACATTCACATGAGGGATAAGGGGACAAAGCTGCCCTCCAGAATATCAAGAGTTGAAGGCATGGGTTGTGCCATACGGTCCCTGGCAATCAGTGTACACCCAATACCAAATGCTGAAGGTAACAAAGGGTAGACAACTAATAAATATTTATTGAACATATAAGTGACAGAGAAGGAATAAGTCTGAACAAAATAGTGTTGGGGACTGTGGGACCCCTCAGACCTTGAATTTCCTGTAAACAACTTGCTATGCTTGCAGCTGCTCCTGAGCACGAGACCCTCAGGAGTTCCTGATGGCAGGGGAGTGGTTTCAGGTGGGTACGGCTGGGGCGTAGCTATCAGTTAAGGATCCCTATATAAGCTGCCCTGGAACACAATAAAGGGGGCATTCTTGTTTCAAGGATGACTCGTGTCCCCGTGTCTCTGTCTGTGTGTATATGTGTTTAAATCTCCAGCCCCTTTCCCGGCTCATGTACCATCCCGTAGTGCGGGCGGTAAGCTACAGGCATAGTGCTGTAGTACAGGCGGATGTTACAAAAGGAGGCCCCCAGCGAGATCGAGACAGGGAAGTTGCGTTACAACATAGGGCCTTACTCTAACTCTGGTGCTCTACAGAACCTAACCCAGGAGAGGAGAGGGCCAGGTCGAGGTGGAAGAAGATGGGCACCCATGCCAGGCCCAGTTCCTGCATCTCTGGACCATGAACAGAAGATGCATAATGAGTGGCCAGAGCATATGGAGGGAATAGGGAGGGGAAAATATCTTCAGACCACGACTGTGTCCCCTGTGCCATTAACAGGGAGAAAGGAAGAGGGAGTGCCAGGGTACCATAGGACCAGCACCCTGGGGATAGATAGTGAGCCAGGGTCCTGAAGATCTCCCACAAAGAGAGTGGAGGAAGAGCACCTAAAGAGGGGTAGCTGGTGATTACATATGCTCAGGAGCCCCAGAGTACCAAGGGAAAACCATGCTTCTGGTGTTACCAGGGAGCCTCACTCTTCAGCAAAACATTTGGTGCTTTAGATCCAAGCCCAGTGTTATGTGCCACATCACCGTGATGGCATCGGGATAAGCAACCCAACACTGGGAAAATTGGACCCTGCGATCCTCACTTCAACTATGCTTCGGTCCTTGTGAGGAGCTATCTGAGACTAACTCAAGGAGGCAAGTCTGGGCAGTGGCCTCTGTTGTTGTGGGGTCTGGGGCCATGCAGAACCTCAGGACAGGGAGCGGGTGGTAAGACAGAACCACTCCCTTCATAGCAGATATGAAATGGGGAGGGGAGCAGCCAAGCTCCTAAAGTCCCCCCAAGCACACACCTCAGTCACCTCCCTCCACCTTCTAAAGGCACCACTACTTCCCATTAGCATCACAGTCTCATGCCCAAGCCTTTAACACACAGGCTAAAGCTGGGTGTGGCCTGGCGAAAGGAAAGGATGGAGAGGAAGAGAGGGAGGGAGAGGGAGAAAGAAGAGACTTAGGACAAAGTCCTATGAATGCAAAGTTCAGTAAATTTCCACAGGCAAACTAAATCCACAATTTTTTAAAATTTTTATTCATTTATTTTGTATGTGTGAGTGTTTGACTGCATGTATGTCTGTGAATGCCTAGATCCACATGGATGCCTAGAACCCACAGAGGACAGAAAAGGGCATTGGACCCCTTGGGACTTGAGTTACAGGCAACTGTGAACTACCATGTGGATGATGAGAATCAAATCCAGGTCCACTGGAAAAGCAGCCAGTGCTCTTAATGGCTGAATCATCTCTCCAGCCTCCAAACTTATTTTTTTAATGAAGCAGAGTAAAGTATAAGCTTGCTTCTAAGAAGAAATTAGAGGAAGCAGGAAATTAAGTTTCCAAAATAAACACAAATATGCATCTAAATATGGATGCGCACCAGCACCCAAGAATGGGGCAGCAGAAATAATTGCTGCTTGACTGTAGATCCTGCTGTTAATCAGAGCTCATTCAGGCGTTCCACATAGGCAGCTTACCTGAAAAGCCTTTCAATTGGTACATCAGGGAAGTTGGCAATTAAACACTTCAACCGCCTGTTGGCTTTATTAAAGATATGGTAATCCTGGCACAGTTAACTTATAATTATTCTGCTGATCGAATGAAGTTGATATTTAGTTTAGGAAAAGTGTCAACCCTGAAGCTCTTAGGTTAAAACCCCCAAGACCTGAATTCTGCTCTGTATGTTCTTACAATGGTGAGCAGAACTTGAGAGGACATGCTTCCTAACTTAGCTGGGTACAGTGTGACCTTGATATAGACACCTTGATGACTCATTTTTAATAACAACTATCAAAAGTAACCTCATGATATAACAGCAGTTGTATGGTGAGTTGTGTGGTGCTCCTGCTTGTGATACTTAAAATTTGAAGAAAGAAAGAAGTGATATAGATAGATAGACAGAGAGACAGATAGGAAAAAAACCACAATTTATAATTGCTAGCTACATCAAATAGAATCAATTGAGATACATTCCTCAAAATAACTGTATTTGACAAAGAGTTTTAAATTATGAAAGACAAAATTAAAGCAACTGAGATATTCCAGAATCAAAGGAGACATCACAGTTTAATGGGTTTTCCTAATCCTGGATGAAACTCAGAATCAGAAAATAAGTTTCATGTGATAAGGACCAACTGGCAAAACATGAAAACAGAACCCAGACAAGACAGTGCAGTCAAATTAATGACAAATTCCTCAGTGGGTTCACAGATGGTGGAAAAACACCATCCTTAAGAAACGTGGAAGGTCTCAGAGTCCGAAAGTGCATCCCACAGAACTAGAAAAGGTCATCTTGAGTAAGACAACTCAAATCCAGAAAGATAAATATGGTATTCATTTTCTAATATGTGCTGATATTAGCCATTAAATAAATGATAACCAAGCTATAATCTGAAGGCTCAGAGAGGTTAGGTATAGAGGAAGGATCTAGGGGCAACTGATGGATCTCTCTGGAAGGGGGGAACGGGAGCAAGAGAATCAGGTGGGGAGGGTATATGGGATTGAGGGAGGGAATCTTGGGAGAAACCGCTAGAACTGAGAAGCATTTGAGGGGTAGTGTGGAAACCTAGTGCAGTGGAAACTTCCTAAAATATATCTAGGCAATCCCAATGAAGTCTCTAAATAATGAGGAGATGAAGTCCAACTGGCCATCTCCTGTCACTAAATGAAACTTCCAGTACCAGGACTGGGTTGCTGGCTGAAAGGGTCCTGTGGAAATCTCCAAACAACCCAGGCTGTTGCTAAGGTCCCATTGTTGAAGACAACACCCACAATTCACTGAATAAGAAGAGGGCAAACTGGTGCCTACAGAGAACCTTTCTTTAATGTTCTAGTGTCTTTGGTACAGGAAGGTACTCTACACACTACCAAAAGAGACCTGTAAACATCAACCCAGACACAAAACCTTTGATCTACAATCTGTCCTGTGTCAAAATATGCTAGGTCAATGGTGGCATAAAACTTATGGAAGTATTTTAAACATAAAGCAAAGAACAATAAACATAAACCAGCCTACAAACCACAATCCCAGAGAATTTAGACAACAATGAGGACCCTA
>LOEQ01000700.1:117949-131122 GCA_001685075.1 Bramus lutescens | reverse complement strand
GGGTAGCGGGACCCCCTCGAGCCCGCGCAGGTGCCTAGGCTGGAGGTCTCTGCGCACCCCCTTAAACGCCTTCGCAGGGTCCCCAGGTCTCTGGGACACATCGCCAAGGGGAGCTGTCCCCTGGCGGAGGAGCAAGTGGGCGAGCGACCCATTTGAATGCAGAGGACAACTGGCTTCAGAAACAAAGGCGTCCCAGTACTGCCACTTAGCATGCCAAGGCCGCGCCACTGGGCTCCCGGGCTCCCCAGCCAGGGCTGTGGAAGAGGGCCTAGGGGAAGGCGCCCAGAAATGTGCGAGGCCACCGTCCCTCTGAGGCACTCGCACACAGCTTCAGCTCGGAGCTTGGCCCAGGAATGGAGAGGAGCCAAGGAGGGTTTGAGGATGACAGTGTCTAGCTCTGCCTTCCTGAGGACATGGCCACTGCCAGCGTTTATGATTGAGTCCTCTCGAGGGCCTTATTCACACCTCCAAACTGGGGTGCTTAAGAAGGTTTCTAATGATTCCATCTGCGTATCTGGGGAAAATTAAAGTGCTGGGAACTTGAAGAGATGTTTTCCAGGCAGCTGCTAGGGTTCCTGGAGGGGGATGTTCCACAATAGATGCCCTGATATTAGGTGAGGTTGGAAGGCTGGTCACACTCCCCGGTCACAGCAGAAGGCAGTATGGCTTCTAACACTGATCCATCTGCAAAAGATACTACACTATTTCTAAAGAACCATGGGATAGGAAAGGGAAATAATGCTTGGGGTGTGTTTTCAAGCCAACATCGTCTTCGGACAGTGTTTGTCTCCATTGCCCTAATAATGTATCAATTGGACAAATATTGAAAGGTCTGTGCACCCAGCACAGACCTACGTGCTGAGCATAAGAGAGTCATATCCTGCAGGGCTTCTAGGGTAGGTGGGTTATAAGGCACCTGTTATCTGGGGGGTCAGCTGCTTCTGGGAGCTTAAACAGAACCCCTGAAACCGGGTCACTGCTGAGTGAAAGGGACAAAGAGGAGGTGACATTGAAAGCTGCCTTTGAGGAAATGACTAGAATATAGAAAAGTAGAAAGGCCAGGACACTGTGCATCCAGACTCAAGACAGGCCAGGTCCAGACAGAAACAAGAGAAACCAATGGGGATATCAGCCAGGGAGGGACTGAAACTTCAGTGGGTGTCTGAGTCAAAGGGTCCTGAAGTCGCACAGCAAACCAAGTGAGACTCAGCCTCTCTTCTATATTCCCCCCAAAGAGAACACTCTCAAATACCCACCGGCACTTAATCAATGTACACCATATACTTGTCTTGTTTTGAGATGGGGGCTCCCCTTACCCAGCCGAGGCCAGCCTTGGACTTGTAAACTTCTCCAGCCTCTGCTTCCTGAGTGCTTGGATTGCAAGTGTGCAGCACCTTATCTGATCTCTATATGATGCTTCTTAAGGTAGGGAAATAGTCCTTCTCTGTGTTCCATCAAACATTTCGTCCCGGGTCTTTCTGGTAGGAGTGTCTTCTGGGCCCTTCCCATGGGTAGCTCTGGTTTACATGCAGAACACTCAGCACCATCACCGAGTTCTTTCCTTCCTCCAGCTTTCTACGCACCTGAAAAGTAATCAGGTGTCCTTCCTTGATGGATCCATAGCAGTGTACTAACCAAGTTCAGTCACGTACGACTTATTTTGTCCCCAGATATATGCCTAATAGTCCCCCCCCGAATAAAATTGTAGCAAGCACAGCTGTTAGACACACATAGCCAGGCACAACAGGTTTCTATAGCCATGTTCTTATCCTGTATCCATTTTCTGGACATTATTCTGTAAATACCCCATGTGTGTCTGTATGTGTGTGTTGGGGTGTGTGCATGTGTGTCTGTGTGCGTGTGTGGGTGTGTACAAGTGCCATGCTACTCATGTGGGGGTCAGAGCACAACTTGGGGTGGTCTATTCCTCCTTCCATCATGCTGGTCCCAGGGATCAGATTCAGCTAGGCTTGGAGGCAGGGTAAGTGTCTTTTTATATGAAGAAGCATCTCACTAGCCCTGTAAAATCTGATACTGGATCTCACCCAAGTGTCTTCTTGCCAGTGTCCATTACAATAAAAGATAGCTATCAAGTGAGCTACAGTTGGACTTTCTATAGTCTGGGGTCTGTCTTGTGCTGGGGTTTGGGGGTTGGTGGGGTGGATTTCTTAAGTTAGGAGGTGCTTCATCTTCCTCAACACGGACCCACTTAGGTAGAAAGTGCCTCTGTATCAACAGAGAAGAAATAAACTCAGAGTAGAGAAGTGAATTTATCAAGGTTGTACTGTTTAATGGCTAGAGGAGATTTGGTGCTGAGTCACCCCCAGCATGAGGATTTGGTAACTGGGCAGAGAAGGATGGACCATGAAGGAGAGGAGGAATAGGGGACCAGAACCACATTAGCCTTCATTGTCTTTCGGAATTAAATAGGTTCAATGACCAGAAATATTGATTGTGGGTGAAAGCCCCCCTCTTAAGTAAACAGTCTGGAATGGTTAGTCATTGCTGAGCACAGAGTGGTGGCGCTTAAACAATACAGTGGTCCTGTGCTAATTAAGAGAGTTAGCCGACTGTGACCAGTAGCAGGCTTAGGAATTCCACTCAACCTTAACACAGAACTCTCAAATGCCAAAAGTGGCATTAGACTTGAAGCTGAGATTTACATTTTTAAAATGCATGCCCATAGCACACAATTATGGGCCTAGTTTTCCAGAAATGGCCAGCACTGGTCTTGTCAATGGATAAATATCCAAATCCTGGAGCATTTATTCCCTTTTCAACTCGAGAAGAGGAATCTGTGACCTGATTCTGCTTTATATCCTTTGAGTCCTGACTCCAGATGCAAAGAGCTTCTTCTGCAAGACATCAAATGGTTTGAAGGGTGTTTAGTTCCTTCTAAAGTCACCTCAGGTCAGCAAGAGACTGGGAGAAGGCATCTGGCTGCTGATGGAAAGAGGAGGAATTGAAGGGTAAGCAGCAGGCCACCAGGAATCCAACCTCAGGCTTGAGAATTTCTGAAGGTCCCTTAAAAAGCCACACCTGTGTTGATGATTCTGCAGCTGACTGATTGGAGCTTCTGGGACTGGGGAGTTATAATGTTGCAGATAGAAAGCCAAGATCACCTCGGATTATCTTTAATTCCCTTAATAGTTAGTCATTTATTGCTCACGTCTATGTTTGACCAACATCCTGCCACTACCAGGTAATAAAGCCTTTAGGATATATTCTTAGTGGGGGGAAAAAAGAGCCTTCACCAACCTCAAAACCAAGAATATCATCAGATCCTATGTGGTGGATCCTGCCTGTAACCTCAGTCCTAAGAGAATGCTTGCAGAAAGAGTGTTTAAAGCTGTCATCAACCTGGGTTACATAGTATGTTCCTGCCAGCCTGAGCTACAGAGGAAGACCCGGTCTCAAAAACATAAAATAAAGAATAAAAGAAAATCACATAGTACTTGACCTATCCCAGAGTTTGCCATCCTTTGCTGTGACCTGACGTCCCCACCAGTATATGTGTGTTGGACTCAGGATAAGCTTCACCACAAGATCTGTTTTGGGTCGACAGGCTTTTCTTCCTAATTCCTTCCATCCTTCCTCACTCCTCAATTCTTACTTCATTTTCTTTGCTGGAAAAGAAGGATGTCTATGCCCCTGCCAGCTCACTCTCACCTTCTTGTCTTTCACCCTACTTGTCTAAAATCTGCCCGGACAGGTATTCCACCTGCCTATGCCCTCTAACAAGCCTCTCCTTTCCTGGGAGAACTGCAGATTCAGACAGACGGAGCAGATGGAAACATAATCTTATGCAACAAGGTATACCTTTTCTGACCGAGAAGCAGGTTTCCCACTGTTACTGATTCTCTTGTTCTGGACACCTTGCTAATCCCCCCTCAGTCTCATCTTCATCCCTCATAAAATGGGACAACATTGCCTACTGTTCCAAATCATCAGGAAGATGAACTTGAAGGAACACTTGAGAGACTGCAATATGCTGCAGATGTACTGCATGGTGAAGGATGTGTGTGGCAAGTCCCTGTCCAGAAGAGAGGCAGGAGGCCACCATCGTAACCTTTATTGCAAAGTGAGGAGACAAAAGGAAAAGAAGAAAGAGGAAGAAAGGGTCTGGGGAGGAGAGGAAGGAAAGGGTAATGGACAGACAGTGAACACGTGGGCCTGGTTTGCAGGTTCTGAACTCAGTCTCCGAGGATGACTGGTCAGAGAAGCAGAGAGAAAACTCAAATATGGAGGGACCCCGGTCTGCTTTTCATTTAGGGGCAAGGAGGGAGCCTCCATGGGGCAATTCTACAGGGACTAGAACCCTGAGCCTCACACGGGATTCCTGTTACCTCGAAGCTTCTTTGCACCCCTTTAACATGGGTTTAAAATGTTAGCAATAGCAAAACTGTTTGGATATTTAAGGAGCAGCTATGGCAAAAATCACAACATGATGGAAAGTTTGACCAAGTTGTTGTGATCTTTGGTAGACCATGACACAGCAACAAATTTAAATATAAAACACATTGTTTCCTGTTGGTCAAACTGAGGGAATGTAAAACTATTCCGTGTCCCTTCTGCGTAACCTCTCCTCTAAAGCAGGTCAAAATTATCCTAGATCTGGGGGGAAGACAGGTGTCTAAGACTGAGAGGGTTCTAGATGAGGCAATTTTGGCTTCTAAGGCTGCGGCCATGCGTTACTTCCTGGAAATGTCTAATTCATGGGAGTTTCGCTAGAAGCTGGTACCCTGACGCCTGATTTACAGCTCTTTGCTGTACTCTCTGGCTTCCTCAGTGGTTGCTGGATTCTATACTGGCCCTTGTCATATCGAGCAACAACTCTAGAACACTTCAGACTCAGCTGTTCTCAGAGTATGATCCTGAAGCCACACAGTATCATCTTAAAATCTCAACCACAGTAGACCCACTGTGTGAGTCAAGTTTTCTGTATCTCAGTTTCCTTTCTCTGTGAAGGAAAGATAATGATAATGGTGACCCCAGAGGAGTTTCCTGAGGACCCTGGGAGCCGAGAGCCTCTGGTATATGTGGTTGGCATGATGTATGTGTTGGTATTATTACAGAGAGGCTAAGTAAGGTTGACCAGCTAGGACTGTGATGGATTGTGTCTTAGTTATTTCCTATTATAAAACATGACCAAGTCAGCTCACAAAAGAAAGCATTTAATTTGGAGCTCATAGGTCCAGAGGCTTAGAGTTTATGGTCATCTTGGGAAGCAAACATGGCCCTGGAGCAGTAGCTGATCCACATGTGATCCACAAGCATGAGGCAGAAAGAGCTAACTGGGAACAGCCAGGGCTTTTGAAACCTTAAAGGCTTCTCCCAGTGGCACACATCCAATAATTGCACACCTCTTAATCCTTTCCAAACAGTGCCACCAACTGGGGACCAGACATTCAAACAGATGAACCTGTGTGTGTTGGGGGCGGGGGGAGTCTCATTCAAACCACCACAGAGCAAATAGAAAGGAAAAAGTTAAAAACAGTAACAGACAAATTGAAAAAACGTCACGATGACCCTGTCCATCAGTAGCCATATCTGGAGAAAAACTCATTCATGGTTATTTATCAAGGGCAAAAGAAAGTAAGTGAACTTTGCATTTATCTTAAAAATCTTTCTGTGAATCGTTTGGAGTTTTGTTGTTCATAAAAGTGCCCTACTTCAAACTATCTCTCAGTATTGAGCTTCCTAGTGAGATGTTTACAATGCCCAGGTCATTCAGAGAAAAGTTGAACAATCAAAACACAGAGGGCAGGGATCTAGTTAGAATCAAGGAAAACTAGAACCAGATCCTCGAACATCAAGGCAACTGGGCTTGCCTTCTCGTCTGGCTGAACTGGCGTCTCACCCCAGTTCGCCGCCTTTTCCCTGATGAAGAACACTACTCCTGGTAGAGTTGGAATGTTTAGAGAGATCTTTCATGTCCCCCTCCACTCCAGAGAAAGAGTGACATGAAAAGGGGCTGGTCACTCCACAGTTTACATGGCATACCCCCCCCCGCCCTGTAAACCCATCACATTCATGGAGCAGGTGATCATGCCTGTCCGGCTTGGGAGACGTCACAGGTCTGTGAGAGAAGGAAGCATCTTGTAGTGACGCCCAAAGCTTACACAGCAAATAACTCAGTGTGTTTCTGCACTTTTCTCTCTTCTGTGACAAGGTGACAGAGAGTTACATGTGTCTTCCTGAAGTACTAAACACCTCTCTAGTGTTAGGGAATCCCAAAGTCTGTCTGTTTCTACCATTGTCTGGGCTGGGTTTTATTTTTAATATCTTGCTATAATTCTGGTTTGTACTAAAGGCCATATCAATTACCCTCGGAAAACAAAAGAAAGCCTGGCAGTAGCGGCACACGCCTTTAATCTCAGCACTCAGGAGGCAGAGGCAGGCAGATGTCTGTGAGTTTGAGGTCAGCATGACTGAACAAGCTAATTTGATGACAGCCAAGGCTACACAAAGAAACCCCATCTCAAAATTTCTTTCTTTCTTTCTTTCTTTCTTTCTTTCTTTCTTTCTTTCTAAGAAGAAAAATGAGTATAACAGAAAAGTTCATGTACAACTTAGGGCCCAATTCTCTATCAATTTTTACTTTTTCCCAGTTCATAAGAAAGTGGCTACTCACCCTGTTTTCCAGTGGAGATTATAACAACTCTTATGCCTTCTGACTCTAAAGTCATTTTAGTTCCATTATTTCATTGGCAACTCTGATTTAATCTCAATGAAGAAATACTACACCTATAAAATTATTTTCATTTACGTGTGTGTGTGAAGGAGAGAGAGAGAGAGAGAGAGAGAGAGAGAGAGAGAGAGAGATTGTTGATGTGTGACTATGGATGTGTGTGCACCAAGGGGCACAGGTGGAAGTCAGAGGACAGTCACCTTTGGTTTGAGTCCTCACCTTCTACCTTGTCTGAGGTAGAGTCTCTTTGCTGTTCACTCCTGCCTGCATCAAGCTAGCTGGCTCTTGGAACTCTGGGGATGCTCTTGCTTCTGCCTCGTATCTTGCTGTCGGAATACTGAGATTAAAGATGAGAGCCACCACCTGCAGCTTTAGCTGGGCTTCAGGGACCCAAGCTCCAGTTCTCAGGCTTGCACAGTGAGCATTTTGTCCACTCATCCCAACCCCTGATCCTAATGGCTAACTACTTTCCGACTGTGTTCATTCAAACTGGAAGTCCCCAAAGGAGAGCAGATTTTATTTTATTTTTTCGCTATCGTTCTTTAGGTGTTTCAGTGACACATGCCAAATATGTATATTTGATCTTTTCTTGTATTATATAAACAGAGGTAACTTTGCTTTCAAATGTTAAGAGAATTAATAGGGTTGGTTAAAAATTAATCTCTCTCTAAGTGATATTCAACATTTGGCTGCCACCCACATTGGTTACTCTGATACAATACAGCTAGCCCAGGTTCATTATCCAACTGACTGGCTGGAGACTGCTTAATCATTAGCATGCAAATGTCTACAATCAAAGGGCAGGTGACATTGATTTCCTGCAAGACACATGGTTGGATAAAGCCAAGCACATTTCTGGGTAAGAAAATTCATTTTGCTAATACTCCAGCTAGTCATGGAGGGGCTGGGTTTTGGTGTATCGAATATCTGGCAGTTTTAAGCACAGCCAAAGGAGCTTAAGGGAGTGGACTTTCAACACTCTTTGGGATACAGTGTAACAATGGCTCTATGGAGGTCCCTGTTATTTTTCTTGCTGTATGGATTAGGGGATGAAATGTTTGAGGTAACATAAATTGGTACCGTGTTAGCTTTGTGGTTGAGCAGGGAGGAGTTGTAGATTGCTGGGAAAAGGACAATCACTCGAGCATTACACACCCCTTGTCTTTGTCTTTCACAAGGCTCCCTTCCCAAGACGTCTTCAAGGAACTTGAATTTGCCACACATCTTTCTTGGTTTCTTCTTGCCACCCAGGTTGGCCACTCCCTGACCTGTTTATTAACACAGCCTTCTCCCTAAGCCAGCCCCCATCTCCCCTGGTAATCCTGGTGGATTTCTGTGCTCCTCGTGGTGGGGAGAACACAGTGCCACACCGGCATCAACCCCAGACAACTCGAGGGCAGTCAGACCATCTCAGCACCTGGGGCAAGACACAGAAGGAGCTCCTGTGCTCCTGTAGCTACCGGGCCCTCCCTCACAAAGCTCTTTCACCCACTGCTTACGCTAAAGTCAGCAATCAGCCGAATACCAAATCAAGCCTAACATGGGTGGGTCAGCACCAGCTGCCCCATCTGCATTTGTGTGCACGCCCCTCATCATTCAAGTGCCAGAGCCGGTTATATCTGCAGACCCAATTCCATCCAACTCCCCAAAGGACAGAGCCTCCACCAATGGCCAGCCAACCCAGACTCCACCTAAAGGGATACAGATGGAAAAGCAAAATTCAAATCCGATTTCCTACACTAATTAACCTTGAATATCATTTCTGACACTGCATGAATGGATTTTACACACCAGTTTTTGTGTATAGAATCATATTCATCTCACTTTTGTTTTGGATGTTGGTGTTAAGGCTTTTTGTCACAGTCATAAATGTCACTGCCGTCCAGCTAGATAGGAAAGGGAGTATGAAAACCTCTGAGCCTCCTGGACTGTGACAAGAGCACAAGCTTACAGGGGGTTATGAGCATGTGTGTGGATACACTCTTCCAGCCCACAGGAGTGGTCTGGTGGGCAAGATGCACCCAAGACAAACCCTTTAGAGTTGTCCACTTTTGCTGTTCTTACCTTTCCTGGAACCAACGTGTTTCACGGTTTCTATAATATCCATGCCATCTTTCCCCTTCCCAAAGACCACATACATTATTGGCAACTGAAATCCTGGGAGCCATTTGTGTTTGCCTTGGCCTTTGCCATGACAAGAAGCCAGAACCTGTATGTTTCAAGATGGTCTCATCCTCAGATTTTTTGTGCCCAGTGCCCAGTGTCAATTTGTGCCCAGTGTGTGCCGTCACCACCTTGGCACAGGACTCCTGGAATAACTGTGGACATGGTAGAT
The DNA here is from genome assembly GCA_001685075.1 of Bramus lutescens. Classification (NCBI taxonomy): domain Eukaryota; kingdom Metazoa; phylum Chordata; class Mammalia; order Rodentia; family Cricetidae; genus Bramus; species Bramus lutescens. The sequence goes on along the minus strand of LOEQ01000700.1, from coordinate 122,096 downwards.
GATAGAACCAAATTCTTTCTCCTGAGCGCTCTGAGAACAAATGTCTTTTACTGTCTGCAACTCTGCATTGCAAACAGCTTGAAGTGGACACAGTCGAAGGACTTGCCATCGATGGCAAGTTCAGAAAACACAGTGGGGTTGACCGTGGCTGACAGTGGACCACCGCAGTAGGCAGGGGCATCTGTCAGTGGCATCCTCAAAGCTTCATCTCACCTTTGAAAGGGAAAGTCTCTGACAATCTTGCTGAAGGCTGGACTGATCAACTAAGGCTTTTCCTGAGGCCCTGGTATGTGGAGAAGATACATAACCCTTCTCAAAGTTGGCAGAACTACTAATAGCTTGAGGTCAGGGCCTTGGAGCTCCCCACCCCCCACCACACACACACCAGGATCTGATGAATAGAGAAGGAAGTCAGCTTCTTCTCTAAAACCAGAAACATGCTTGACCAAGCTGGTAATGGCCTGGGGCTAGGGCCTTGGGGGAGCTGTGGCTTCAGATCCTGAGAACACAACTCTTGCCGCCTGGTGGGGGAGGAGGGCTTGGCTATCAGTTCCAAGGACACTGTGTGCCCTGGTTGTAATGTTCTTGAGATACCCTGCATTCCCTTTGTGCAACATTGTTTGATTAGCTTCTTGCTGACTCTGTCCCATTTCTTCCCTGGAAATAGTATGCAAGATGCTGTACTTCTTAATCAGCCTGCTTGGCAGAAGATGCAGTTTGTCCAAGACCTCTGAATCCCTAATAGCAGCATTTTTGGAAGCCCATTTCTCCCTTCTTCTAAGGCTTGGCATGTTTCTAAATGGAACTTTCTAGAAGCACTTACTAATAGTGTCCAGGGAGTAAAGGAGCCATTTGATGAATCACCATGATGGATCCTGGAGCTGCTTCCCAAGTTCCCAGAAAGCAGGGAACTCAAAACGATGCAAAATAGATGAAACTTGTCAAAGAAGAAGCTAACGCTAACCTTTTTTTCCCTTCTTTTTGGGGTCAAAAGCAGAATGAATATTGCCTAGGAAACCTAAGCAGGTAAAGTAGCATTGGAAGGGGGATTGACAGGTAAAAATTAAGAACACAAAACAGAACCTGAACGAGGAGGCAGACTCTGGCACGCCTCTGCTGATGGGAAAGCAGGCAGAGAAGGAACGGCGGAAAGAAACGACAAAGAACACAGTGGACCCGGGACTAGAGCCCTCCCCGAGACGTGTGGGCAGTTCCCCCTTACAGACTGTCGCCTGCAGTGACCCAGCCACAAAGCACCCTTTGTCATCTCCAGCCACTCAGTTTCAGCCTCAAACCTCGTCTGGATAAGCATGCCGTCCCCTACAGCAGTAGTTCTCAACCTCCCTAACGCTGGGACCCTTTCATACGGTTTCTTTATGATACAGTGACCCCCCCCACCACCACCACCACAAAATTATTTTCGGTGCTCCTTCATAACTGTAATTTTGTTACTGCTATGAATCATAGTGTAGATATCTGATATACAACCCCCATGAAAGGGTCGTTAGACCCCAAGAGGATCGTGATCCCCCCCCAGACTGAAAGTTATTGCTCTATGGCCTTCAGAGGGCATTCTGGCCTCTTTTGAATTTCTCACTGGAGGGTGGTGGGCAGAGCAGCCTGCAGAAGCACTCTGGTACCCCTGGGAGAAACAGCTGGTATATGGTCAGTTTGGTCTGTTCCTGGGGGTCTGATGCTTTCTACTAGAGAGATGAAAACCGGGCAAAAGCAAGTCTCTGTGCGGTCATGCTGTATGGCTCAGGCTCTCCGCAGAGAGTCTTTATCTCTTTGAGTGCTGGTTCTCACGGACCCACTATGTGTTTTAGTAAAATTTCTCACTGTAGTGGCCAAATAAATGCCCAATGAAATTTAAGGGTGGAAGGGCTTCTTCTGGCCTATGGTTAAAGGAGTTCATTCGATCACAGCAGGAAAGAGCAGGAGGCTGGTGGGTCACATTGCATTCACGCTCCAGAAACAACTGGAAGTGGGGCTGGGCCATAAAGGCTCTACACGCTTAGCCAATGGTCCCACCCTCTGGGGACACTCTGTTCAAACACGGGAGCTTATGGGATCATTTCACACTTAAATCACAGCTCTGTGTAGCCACTGCATCGCCTTTATAGTGTGTGTGCATTTTCATATAATGTATCCGTGTGTGTCATAGCTATAACATACATGTCATAGCTATAACATACATGTCCTGCTTGGTTTGCTGTCAGCTCAACACAAGCTAGAGTTATTTGAGAGGAGCGAACCATAAATGAGAAAATTCCTCCATAAAAGTGGCCTGCAGGGGAGTCTGTGGGGTCATTGTCTTGACTAACTATTGTTGAGGGAAGGCTCAGCCCCCTGTGGGTGATGCTAAACCTGGGCAGGGAGCCCTGATGTGTATAAGAAAAGAGTGGTTCGCGGAGAGTAAGCAATTGAGCGGTGTTCTTCCGTGGCCTCTGCTTCAGCTGCTGCCGTGAGTCTGCCTAGGCATGCACTGTTGATGGACTGTAGCCCTGTAAGCCCTTCGGCCGTGGTGTTTATCTGAGCAATGAAAACCTAACTAGGACAAGACAATACCTTCATATATATATGTCTATAAAATGCCCGGAAGATCGCAAAATCATTTCGCATATCTTACATAACCCTTCATCCTCAAATATAACATTCTAACGCGGTTATTTTTATTTCTACTTTATCCGGCGACTGATATTTAGAGAGGTGAAGCGTGGCCCAGCTAATAAGCGGCATAGCTAAATATGTGAACCCAGGTCAATTTGGCTTCAACGTTCCTGCTCACTCAATCTCGGAGTATTGATATATGCAAATAGAGCTGCCCCCGATGTTCATGCTTCCCTGTTTCTCACAGAACGCTGAAATGGAACTTCTCTTGTTAAACAAGTAAAGTCATTGGCGTAAGATCCAGCGGGAGCTCTGCAAAGAGAGGAACCAAGTGATGAACGGCCAAGCAGGTGTCTGTGGTTTGACTGGCTCACACTAGTGTACACTCCAGCTTTCAAGAATAACTTAAAAGTAAACAGAGGCTGAGAGAGAGATTCGTTAGCCGGTTGAAGACCATATAGCTAGTGAATGACATGGTCAGGACCCCACACCAGGCACACATACAAACTAATGGACATAGGAGGTAACAGGGTCACTACTCAGAAATGGCCACTGTGTGGCTATGGCAGCCAAGTGGATGCTCTTGTGACAAGCACCTGACAGGCTGGGGCTGGCACAAGAATCAAGAGAGGAAATAATAGGGCTTGTTATAATTAATAACGGCACTATGACTACATTTAATTCTTTTGTGTAATAGACTTAAAGCACTAGATCATTAGTAAATGAGATAAATAACGAGAAAAAAGAGCAATTAGAAGACAGCTGTGCCCCCCAGACATAGCCACACTGAGGGAGAGGGTTCCCTAGAATATAGCAGGCTTCTGTACTCTGCTACTGTGGAGATTGCTAGTGTGAAATACGGCTTGATTAGAAAAAGGCAGGCAGAACTGGGACCATGGTGATATCTGGGCCACGCTGCTACCTGGGACCACAGCTGGATCCAAAGTCCTACCACAGCCAGGGTCTATATTGATGTCTATGGCTTATGTTGCTGCCAAAGCCACATAGATGCCTGGGTCTGGGTTACAACCTGTGGCTATGAGGGCATCCGAGGGCCTTGCTGCCCCCAGGAACACCTTGATCTGAGTGACCTGTGCTGTCAGCCAGGGCCATGGTGTTGCCTGGACCAGGGCTGCTGCAGAGGACTGTGTCTTTGTCTGTGGTTCTACAGCCCCCAGGATCTGAGTCAATGTCCACTCCTGTTGTCACTGAAGGCCATGTGGAGGACCAGGGTCTGATCAGCCACCTCGGACCATGTCACTGAGAAGTGTGCCACACTTGGGGTCATGCTGATTTGGGTAGCTGGTGCTGCCACCTGGAACCATGGAGACTTCCAGGCACGGGCCACTTCCTAGGGCCATGTCTGGGTGCTTGGCCCTCTGAAGGCTGGAGTCTGGGGTGGTGTTCATGTTTCCAGATGCCACTGCAGGGTCTCTGGATACCCAGGGTCTAGCCAGCTACCTGGGACCATGGTGATGCCCAGTGGCCATGCTGCTGCTGGGGCCAAGATGATCAGAGGGGCCTGTGCTGCCAGAGG
>LOEQ01000700.1:107935-117942 GCA_001685075.1 Bramus lutescens | reverse complement strand
CTAGGACTATGTCTGGGTCCATGGCCCTGCTGCAGCTGGAGTCTATGGTGATGTCCATGACCAGTGTTAGCATGGGGGCCATGGGAACCAAGCTCTGCTGGGCCATCCCTGCCCTTCACTGGCCCTGGGACAGCTTGATATTGCAGCAGGTGAGCTGGCCCTACCTCTCAGGGGAGAACTCACCCCCGCCCCACTCCTCACCATGGGCATACACCCTAGCTGGGAAGCACACTACAGCTGACCCTGTAGTTGGGGACACAGGTGAGCCATCCCTGATGGTATGAGAGCAGGGGAGTTGAACCTGTCCCCTCTTGTCTGTCATGTGGTGGCATGGAGGGAAAGATGAGAGAGCTGGCTCTGGGGTCACAGGAGCAGGAGAGCTAGCCCTGACTCTAACTGCAGTGCCCGAGAAATCAGTCCCTACTTCCTATCTGGGCAGCACACTAGAGCTGACCTGTTGTCAAGGACGCAGGTGAACCAGCCCTGAGGAGCAGGAGAGCAGACCCTGCCCCCCTCAATCCTATCTCCCCCACCCCACTCCTGGTCACATGCCCCCTACACCAGGGAGAGAGGGCCCTGCACCTTGCCTGGGCAAAACAGCAGAGCTGGCCCTGGAGAGAATGGGATGGGATCTAAGGGCCAGAAAGCAGGAGAACTTGCTTGTAGGCTGCATTGGGTGAGTTCGCCGAGGCAGTCCTGGAGAGCTCACCCGGGTAGTGAGGATGAGGGAAAAAGCTAGTGAGCTGACAAATTCAGCTACCACCCAGGCCCAGAACAAGGGCTATGAGTTGGCTTGCCCCAACGTCCACCGAATCGATGAACTGTTAGAGTATGCGAAGGGGACGAACCTACAGATCCAAAACAGCAGGATCTCCATGACACAGGACAACAAAAGGATAACTAAGAGGAGCCCTAGTGAGAGCCCAATAATGGTGGTGTAGCTGAAACCAGAGGCCTGGAGCCAGGCCAAAGACTCATAGCAACGAACACTTGCAAGTAAAGATGTATGGACTAAGGGGTAAACTGTGCGACTCCCAAGGCCACACTAAAGCTTCCGTGACAAGATTCTTCTTCTTTATTTGGTTGTTTTGTTTCTTTGTGTTGCTTGGTTTTGGGGTTTTTCTTTTAAATTTGGCTTGGTGTTTTGGGGGTGGGTTACAAGGACAGAGTGTGGATGCTAGGGGACAGGGAGATATGTGGGATCATAATGCATGATGTGAAATCCAAAAAAGAATCAATAAAAGCAAAAAGAAAAAAAGAAAAAAGAAGAAAGGAAAGAAAAAGGCAGAAGGGAGGATTTTTTATTCGTGCACATCAATGATGAACGTTGATAAGGGAATTTATAGTGCCATCTATGGTTTCAATGAATTAAATCTGCTTTATGTGCCCCATCTTCCTTCTGGAGTAATTTTGTTTCTTCAGTCTTCTATACTGTTTTAAGATTTGAAACATTTTTAGTTTTTGCAAGCTTCTATAAAAAATAATCAGTAAAAATAACTTACACAGTCCTTATACCCCAATTAACAGTATCTTATCCCATTTGCCTTATAATTTCTCCATGTGTGTCTGTGCTCGTTTTCTGGCCTTGGGAAGATATCACACCCCTTTCTGCCTGAATACTCCAGTGTGTGCTTCACAAGAACAAGTGCATTTTCTTCTATAACCACATTCTGATTATCAAATCAAGACCTTATTATTGATTTAATGTAATTACGCAACCAGCAAATCTTATTTATTTGTTTCTAATTATCTAAAAAGTGACCTTCATGAGAAAAGCAACTCAGGGTTCCGGATCAAATCAAGGACCACAGGCCACGTTAGCTATCATGTCTCTGTCTCTTTTCACTCCCCTTTCATCTAGCAATATTTCTGCCTTTTGTTTTTTTTTCCTAAAAAGACTTTATATTTGGGGCAGTTTTAAGTTCACAGCACAACCAAGTGGGAAGCATGTGGCACCCCCATATACTCTCTGTCCTTCAACCATATGCTCCCCCACTGCCAACATCCTCCATAGGGTAGTATATTTAGTACAGGTGATGATCCAACACTGTTACATCATTGGCATCCAGAGCCCATTCTTGTTTGGACAAACACAGGATGTTGTGGATCCACCATTTTGGCTTCACAGAATATTTTCACGGCTCTACAGATCCTGTGTTCCACCCGCTCACCCTAAGAACCTCTGATCAGCCCTTCCATTAGCCTCTAAGAACAACTGATCTTTTATGTCTCATTATAAATATTTCAATGAGAAATATTATAGATACGGTCCCAGCTGCCATCTAACTGGGATCCTGCAATGTGTGTACTGTTCAGATTGGTTTCTCTCACGTTACTAACCCACATGTAATTTTCCTCTACGTCTTTTTATGGCTTAACCGTTCCTTTAGCACCGAATGCTATTTCATTGTCTGGCTTTATCATAGTTTATTCATTCACAGAAGGACATCTTCCAAGCCTGGGAAGATAGGAATTAAGTGGCTAATAAATATGCATGTGTAGGTTTTTGCTTGGCTAGAAGTTTTCAGCAGGTTTGAACATAAGCTAAGGAGTCTGGCTGCTGAGCGAGAGTCCACCTAAGTTCTTCCAAAGATGCTCCACTGACTTCCAAAACCTTTGTACCATTTCACATTCTCACCACCAGTGAATGAGGGCTGCTCTTGCTCCATGCCTCCCCAGCACTTTGGGTTGTCCATAGTTTAGACATTAACCGCTTTGGTAGCTGTGTAGTAATGACATAGTTCCGCTTTGTACAACACAAAAATCTTAGAGTATGGATCATCTGTCTGGGCTTACGACAACACTGGCTACAAGATTTTGACACAGTGGGATTATGTGTACCAAACTCATTCCTGGTGGGGTGACCTTATTTAATTAATCATGACTAATATAGCTGAACTTTTGCTAAGATGGAGCTCAGTGATGTTCAACTAACCATGTACTGCGTTAAACTTTTCTCTCTGTGATCCGTTTGTTTGAGGTCAAATACACAGACATTCCAAAATACCCTTATTTGTTGAAGCCTGTGTATAATCTATTACCTTAATTAGTTAATAATTTATGTGGCATCACTGCTTTTTAAATGAACATATTTTAACATGCTAACAGCTGTTACTTAGTGAGTACATATTAAGCACCCAGCACTATTACAACCACGAGGAAAGTGTTATTGCACTAGTCTGCAGATTCTGCCATCTACACCCTGGAAACTGGTGGCTAAGGGTTGCTAGTGTATCTCAGTAATTGTTACAATTGTTATCCTTTGCACACAACCTACACTGAAAGTCTCGATAACCCTTTGGGTAATACAAGGAAAGTTAAGCATAAGATCAACAGAATGTTCCAGAGACAGCAGTAGGATACTTGCATGGGACATTCTCCAGCCCCCACACTCTGGGAGCCCAGAGAATGCTACTGTAGAAGAAATGCAGATGCAGACTGAGTTAAAATGGACTCAGATCCTAGTCTAAACAAATCCAAAAGAGCTCTTTCAGTAATATGGAATATCACTTCATTTGCAAATTGAAGCAAGGGACTTGAGAAGCACTTGGGTTCTCTCAGGCAAGACCTGGGCATCAGGCAGGAAACTCAGAAGCAATAGTAGCAAGTAGCTCAGCCTTCCCTTCTATCCCGTTTTCAGTGTATGTGTGCTGCAGATTCCTAGAAATAGTTTCTATCTGGGACTTGTCTAAAATGTCTACATATATTATGTCAGGAAATCAACAGAACAAAGTAAGTTCAAGTCAAAAGTAGACTTTAAGATAAATTTTATTTATTTATTTATTATCATCCCCTCCCTCCTCTCCTCCCAGCCCCCCACCTCCCCTCTGTCCCTCAATCCACTCCTTCTCCATTTCAGTTCAGAAAAGGGCAGGCCTCCCATGGATATCAACAAAACATAGCTAACAAGTTGCAGTAAGATTAAGCACTTTGCTTTATATTAAGGCTAGCCAAGGCAACCCAGTATGAGGAATAGGGTCTCAAAAGCCAGTAAAAGGGTCATAGACTGCTCCTGCTCCCGTTGTTAGGGAGACAAGACCAAGCTACAGAACTGTCACATATATACAGAGTGCCTAGGTCAGTCCCATGTAGGCTCCCTGGTTGTTGGTTCTGTCTATGTGAGCCCTTTAGAGCCCAGGATAGTTGTTTGACCGCTCTGGCTCCTACAATCCTTTCTTCCCTTTTCTACAAGATTCCCTGAACTCCACCTAATATTTGACTGTGGGTCTGCATCTATTTCAGTCAGTTGGTGGATGAAGCCTGTCTTATTATGACAGTTGGGCTAGGCACCAGTCTGGTCATAGGAGAAGGCCAGTTCAGGCTACGTATCTGCTATTGCTAGAAGTCTTAGCTGGGGTCATCTTGTAGATTCCTGGGAGATTCTCTTGCTCCAGGTTTTTACCTGACCAGAGAATGTTCTCCTTTCTAACAGTACTCTGTCTTTCCTCCTTCCCCAACCCGATGGCTCACGTTCCCATCCAAACCTGCCTTCGGTTCACTCAAGAAATCTATTTCCTCTTCACAGTAAGATCTGGGTGTCCTTCCATGAATCCTCCTTGTTACCTAGTCTCTCAGCGCCTGTGGATTGTAGCATGATTATCCTTTACAGCTAACATCTACTTTTGAGTGAGTACTCACTTCTAGGTCTGGGTTACCTCACTTAGTATGACTATTTTTCTAGTTCCATCCATTTGCCTTCAAATTTCCTGGTGTCCTTGTTTTAAACAGCTGAGTAATATCCCCCTGTGTAAATGTACCACCTTTTAAAAAAAGAAATCCATTTCTTGGCTGAAGGACATGTAGGTTTTTTTTTTCCAGGTTCTGGATATTACAAATCAAACTGCAATCCCCATTAAAATCCCAGCACAATTCTTTACAGACCTTGAAAGAACAATACTCAGCTTCATATGAAAAAAAAAAACAAACTCAGGATATCTACAAAAAAAAACCCATACAATAAAAGAACTTCTAGAGGTATCACCACCCCTGATTTCAAACTCCACTACAGAGCTATTAGTAGTAAAACAGCATGGTATTGTCATAAAAACAGACAGATGGGTCAATGGAATTGAACTGAAGACCCAAATGTAAACCCACATATCTCTGGACACCTGATTTTTGACAAAGAAGCCAAAATTATACAAAACAAAATATCCAATTAAAAAATGGGGGTACAGATCTAAACAGAATTCTCAAAGGAAGAATCTCAAATGATGGAGAAACACTGAAGGAACTGCTCAACATCCTTAGCCATCAGGGAAATGCAAACCGAAAACGACTGAGATTCCACCTTACACCTGTCAGAACGGCCAGGATCAAAAACACAAGCGGCCGCTCATGCTGGATGTGGAACAAGGGAACCAACTTGTACAGCCACTGGCGGTACCTCAGAAAACTGGTAATCAACATACCGCAAAACCCAGCTATACCACTCTTGAGCATATACTCAAAGGATGCCCAATCATACCTAAAGGACACATGCTCAACTGTGTTCAGAGCAGCTTTATTCAAAGGTAGGTAGATGAGTACCGGAAATGAGCTCACCAGACTCCGCTTTTGGGACCTGTGGCGCCCCCTTGTGGCCCATGTACAAGCGCGCGGACAGTTCTTCCAGGCCTGCCACAAAACTGGGCTCCCTCCTGTTCTTTATGAACGCACCTCATAAACGCATTCAGTTGTTGAAACTGAATTGTATCTTCGTTAGCTCAACCCCCAAAGACACCCTTCCCCACTCTCATGGGGTGCTTGCCCTATTTCTTCCAGGCCACATTGGAGGAAGACTGGTTTCTCATCGGGGTCTCCCGTTTTGCTGGGAGCAGAATGTTCAACAAAGAACATTCAATTTAATTAGCACATTAACATAATCACATCAAGCGTAGACACAGCGCTTGACAATAGGAAATTGGGTAAATGAACGTGAATGATTTCAGCCCTGTGCTTTATAATTAGCCAAAGAGGAGAACGCTTAATGCTGCCCTGTGTGCTCAAAGTGCTGGTTTCTGATTGAAGAGGCTGGAGTTGTTGACGCCAAAGACACTTAAATTTATCTTACTATTCAAATGAGACAAAAGAGTAAACACAGAGTCCTCCGTTCACAGGCATTTTCTGACCTGTGCTCCACGTGAACTGCTCTCGCACTAGCCACAGCCTTCATCAAAGCCGGAACGCTGCAGCGAGGAGCTCTATAAATGAAGACATGTGCCAGTGTCAATTTCTAGAGCTCAGGACACAGAACACATAAAAGGTGAACAAAATAAATAAATAAACCCGCATGGAAAATTCTAGGCTTCAGCCTGCCTTTTATAGTGTGCCAGGAGTTTTGTTTCCTTTTCCAGCCAGGATCTCGTGTGGCCCTGACCGCCTTCTGACTCTCAACCAGCCTCTTAAAATGACCTTGAACTCCGGGTCCTCCCACCTCCCACTCACAAGTGCTGGGATCACAGGTGTGTGGCGATCTTGCGCCGGAACCATCCATAGACTTCCCATTCTCAGCCCTGTGCCCTCGACCAACTTCAGGCGACCTACAGTTAGAGGTCATTTTCTCAGCAGAACCTTTGAGATGTATAGACGGGAAGCAAACAGGGCAAGATTAAGTCAGAAATGGCAAAAACCCCATGTGGATGATGCTAGTTGTTTTGACCACCCAGAAGTTGACAAGCAAAAGAACATTTGAAGGACAGACAGTAGAAAGGTCATAGATACTGGCGTTGATGTCACACAAACCTAAATATGCCACTGAGATGGTCAATCCTTATCGTCACCTTGATAGGATTTAAGGTCACCACGGACTACGTATTTCTAGTTGTGTCTGTGAGGGTGATTCTAGAAATGTTTAACCAAGGAGAGAAGACCTGCCACAGTGTGGGCAGCACCATGCCCTGGGCTGGAGGCTCAAACCGAATTAAAAAAAAATTGAGTTGAACATCAGTATTTTTTATCTGTTTCCATCTGCAGATATGATGTCACAATCACACTCCTCTCCTGCCCTGTGCCTTCCCTGTCATGATGGGCTGTCCTCCCTCAAACTGTACCTGAAACAACTTCTTCCTTTTTTAAGTTTCTTCTTAATCCCAGCATCGAGAAAAGTTAACTAATGCGGCCACCTGTTTGCAGTGAGTCCTAAGCAGTCAGCTTGGCCGCTTTCCTCATATGTGAAATGGGAATGGCAGCCTTAATGCCAATCATCTCACTGCTGTGGACAAGAAAGTCTCTGTGCCCAGCACTGGGTAAGTTGTTCCCGGAGGCCAATGAGATATCTCCAGAGTGGGAATGGTGCTGTCTCCCTGGGGCCAGAGTGGCTGTGGCTCCATGAAGAAACACCCATGGAAGGGCACCAAATGCCTTTGAACAGAAAAGGCCTTGGGCAACTTATAACTTCCCGTTCTCTTGTGCACCATGCAGGACACACCCAGGCAATGGGGTTCTCACCATTCTGGTTCTCAATTGGTCTTTGTCTAGGTCAGTGGTTCTCAACCTGTGGGTCGCAGCTCCTTTAGGGTCATATATCAGATATTTATATTACGATTCATAATAGTAGCAAAATTATAGTTATGAAGTAGCAACAGAAACAATTTTGTGGTTGGGGGTCATCACAACGTGAGGAACTGTATTAAAGGGTCACAGCATTAGGGAGGTTGAGAACCACTCAACCTTAACAGATGGCTCTGGCCAATGCCCCTTTGACTCCCTGCCACCTTGGGTTGGGGTTCGTGGGAACTCCTGTGCTAGTTGGGACTTTCTGAAGATTCTGCTTCTTTGTATTTCTATCAGTTTTCCTCGCTACCAAACTCGAGTGAAGTCAAGCTTTCTCCCGAGTCTCCTCAGTACGTGTTGGTGTTGATTTTCTCTCACCATTTCCGTGGCTCTCTGTGCAGCCCGAGCCTCTTCTTTCGTTGGGCAGGAAGTCTCTGGAAGGTGAAAGCCATGTCCCCATTCTACAGCCTAGCTCAGTGCTTGACAGCGGCTGGGGCATCACAGCTCACTTCCCGTGAGAACTTGATCTTGCTAAGCCCCAGGGCCCCCAGTTGTTTGCTTGCTCTACGTGGCCTTGCTCACTTTTTCTAGTCCAACCACGGATATCTGAACGTTAATCTGAAATGTTCAAGTTTTCCAGCAAAGTTTAGGATAGGATAAAGCAACCAATGCCTGGCATCGAATAGCATATAGGCACAGAGATTGACATTGGCACATATGTTATTTACCAGGGGAAATGATAGTGTTTATGGGGTATGGTTGGGGTGGGGCAGAATCCCCAAACCAGAGTCATTACTTACTGACCACACATTCTTCTTCTGGAATAATGTGCACAATGCCATAGCTCAGCAGCATTTACACTTATTACTGATTTTTTTACATCAGGGAAGTCCGTGCTTCAGTGAGGTCAACCAGGGGTCCTCCTGTGACATTAGGGTGATAATATTAGTAGATGGTAGAAGACCATCCTGGGCTGCTTTGGCTAACTATTCTCCACCATGTGGCTCTCAGTAGACATATTGACACAGTAATAATATCTCTCAAAATCTGAATAACATGGAACTCTACTGCTTGGCGTGTGGTTTTAGTTTAGGTGAGAAAGTCTCCCACAGGCTCCCATGTTTGAACACTTGGCCCCCAGTTGGTGACGCCGTTTGTGGCAGTTGATGTGGTCCAGACTTGATGGAGGAAGTACGGCACTGGGGGTGAGATCTGAGCTCTAAAAGCCTCAAGCCATTTCCCGATTCCTCTCTGCTCTGTGCTGTGGTTGAGATGTGAGCTCTCCATTCCTTCCTCCTGCCACCAACCTGCTGCTCGCTGCCACGCCTCCCCACCATGGTGACTTCTTATCCCTCTGGAGCCGTGAGCTAAACTAAACTCTTCCATAAGTCGCTTTCAGTTGTCCTGTTTAATAACAGCAGAAGAAATGCCTTTAATGCTATGTGTCATTGTTGGGACCAATTGGAGTCCTGGCCTCCAGCTGTTCTTCCCTGCTAGAGATCTTTCCTTTCCTTCTGATTTGAGTTACTGAAAGCTGTGTCAAAGTTGTTTACCAGCTCTGCTTCACGAGCACGCGTTGCCTTGGCCTTGAGGATCAGAGGATAAGATTTTCACCTGTTGGCCCACCTGACTGTTGGGTATATAAGCCTCCAGGGTGCTACTGAATAAGGGGCTTCTTACCAGTGACTAGAGGTGTGTGTCTTTGTGTTTCAGTCTCCAGCCCCTTGCCCAAACTCGCGAACTGTATGGTAGCACATAGAGCACAGACAGGCGTTGTGCGTTGCATGTCATGATATGGCGAAACGGTCCATCTTCTCGTGGCTTAGAAATTACGCATACCACAGGAAAAGAAATCCATGTCTCTTCTCTTTTTTAGAGATTTACTTTTACTCTTATTTAAGTGTGTGATGTGTGGGTGTGCGTGTGTGTATGCCATGTTGTATACATGTGTAATGAGGTCAGAAGAGGGTGTTGCACTCCCTGGAGCTGGAATTACAGGTAGTTGCGAGCCCTCTGATGTGGGTGTTGAGATCTGAACTCAGGTCTTCTGCCAGAGCCCTAACCACTGAGTCACCACTCCAGCTCCCGTGTCCTCTCTGCGTATTTCACCCAGCAGACTGTGGGTTCAGTAAGAATAAGCAGGGCTGGCCCTTGAAGTGCCACGCAAATACAAGGCCCAGCAGGCTTGTTTTGGTGTTGATAATATTAACGCTATAGCCCTCAGGAAACACACGGGGCAGAGCTGAAAACAAATCAGATGTTCAGGCTCCAGCTCTATCAGAAAGAGGTAGAATTAGCCTCTACACACCTGAAGTGGCACCTGATCCTGGTTTCCAAAGACTGTGTCCTTAGAAAAGTCAGCTTTCTCCCTTGACCTGTCCCTGGCACTTAACTGGCTTTTGGGAACCTGTTTCCCAAGTTGTTGTCCAGCTTTTATACAGGGAGAGGAGCTTGGTCCCACCTTAACTTGATGGGCCATGCTATGTTCAAGCCCTTGGGGGGGCTGCCCCTCTCTGAATGGAGACAGAGGAGTG
>LOEQ01000700.1:87769-100475 GCA_001685075.1 Bramus lutescens | reverse complement strand
CCAGGTTCTGGCTATGACAAACAAAGCTGCTATGAACATAGTTGAACACATGTCCTTGTGGCATGCTTAAGCATCCTTTGGGTATATACCCAAAAGTGGTATTGCTAGGTCTTTGAGGCAGGTTGTTTCCTAATTTTCTGAGAAATCACCATACTGATATCCAAAGGGGCTGTACCAGCTTTCACTCCCACCAGCAATGAAGGAGTGTACCCTTTACCCCACATCTTCTCTAGCATAGGCTGTCATCAGAGTTTTTGAGCTTGTTCATTCTGACAGGTGTAAGGTGGAATCTGAGTTTTCGATTCACATTTCTCTTATGACTAAGGGTGTTGGGCATTTCTTTAAGTGTCTTTCAGCCATTTGAGATTCGCCTGTGTGAAAAAAAAACCCAGGATAACCAAAACAATCCTGTACAATAAAGGAACTTCTGGAGACATCATAATCCCTGACTTCAAATTTTACTATAAACTATGGTAATGAAAACAACTTGGTATTGGCATAAAAACAGACAGACGGACCAATGAAATCAAATCAAAGATCTGAATATCAAGCCACACAACTACAAACACCTGATTTTTTACAAGGAAGTTAAAAACAAAACGGAAAAAAGAAAGCATATTTAATAAATGGTGCTGGCATAACTGGGTATCAACATGTAGAAGGAATGAAAATAGATCCATATCTATCCCTTTGCACAAAACTCAAGTCCAAATGAATCAAAGACTTCAGCATGAAACCAACCACACTGAACCTTATAGAAGACAAAACCTTATAGAAGACTTGGAAGCATTGGCACGGGAGATCACTTCCTAAATATAACCCCAGTAGCACAGACACTGAGAGCAACAATTAATAAATGGGACCTCCTGAAACTGAGAAGCTTCTGTAAAACAAAGGACACTGTCAACAAGACAAAATGGCAGCCTACAGAATGGGAAAAGATGTTAACCAACCCCACATCAGACAGAGGTCTGATCTGCAAAATATGCAAAGAACTTAAGAACCTTGACATCCATAGAACAAATAATCCAATACCCCTAGTTTGTTAACCATTTCATTTTACCAAATACCTTTTAGTTTCCATCAATTGAGATGATCTTGTAAGAGTTCCCCCTTCATCTTATTAGTATGGCTTATTACATTAATTTTTCATAGTTTGCAGTAGTATTGCATTCCTCTGATAAATCTAATTTGATTCTATTTTATAAGTTAGATGTAGTTTGCTAGTGCTTTGTGAAGGGCTCAGAGAACTGGGCAAGGACCCTATGACAGCTAGTGGCGGAGAAGAGAGCTGAGCCTCAAAGGCCCAGACAAAGAGCTTGTGGCACTTGTGTCTTTTGCTGCTCAACTGTCACCCAGATCCTTGACTCGACACATGACAGACTTAATGTTTCTGTGATGTTCACCCATAGTTAGAGAAGATGGAGGAGGTAAAGGATGGTGATCCTTTCACACTCCTGTGATCTTCTGGAGCCAAGAGCCAGGTTTGCTCATTCAGCTGCGGAAGACTGTGAGTGGCCGTCTTCTAGCCAGAAGCTTCTGAGAACATTGCCACAAGNGCTAGGCTGCTGGGCCCTGATGTAGGAGGGCTAGGGTGCACTCCATTCTCGTCCTCCTCCTCTGGGAATCACCATCACATCTTCCATGTTTCCACACCTTTCATTTGCCTCTGAGTATCTGAGTCCCTAGTATGGGAGAAAACATCCCTTGTGCCCAGAGCAAGTGGTGACAGCAGTGATTTAGGAAAGTCACACTCTTGGAAATAGGCATTTAGTCTCTGACGCATTAAAGGATTTTTCTCTTTGTCACATGGATTGGCAAGCTGATTCCTTTACTGCAACCTTTGCTTAAGGCTGGATAAATTTTCTGGACACTTGGAAGAGATTTAAAAACCCACAGAATGTATATGGTGTGTGCCCACTCTGAGACACACTGTAGGGAAGTGAGTTTTTCTCAGTTAATTCAGCTAGCCCTCAGCCAAAGACATGATCGCTTCCTTCCACCTTTTTCAAGGGGAGGCGTTTAAAGCAGGAGGTAGAGAACCATTTGGTACTTAAAGGCTCTCCCACGCATTCTCTCCTTAAGGCTTTCATAGACGAGCAACAATAGATGAAAATGGTCCTTCTGAGCAGAAAATCCCTGAATAATATGTCCTTGTCAGATGAACTCAGTCAGGGTGGAGGCAGAAACAGGTGTCCATGCCTAGGAGCTTTTTGATGCCAGCCCCCTCCAATGGTAATGAGTGGGCCTCAGTTGCAAAATTCCAGCCCCGGGCTTTGAGTATGTCTATGGGCATATGGGTAAATCAGAAGCCAGGGTGAAGAAAAAGGAAGGAAGGACAGATCATTGCACTGAGGGGTCTGAAGTTGTTCTAGTACAAGAAGAGATGAAGAAAAGAGAGGCGAGCGCTCTTCAAAGTAGTCAGAGGATCAAGAAAGAAACAGGATTCAGGATGTAGCAGTGATGGCCAGATCTCTCCTCCCCTATATAAACTCTTCATCAGGATGTAGCAGTGATGGCCAGATCTCCCCTCCCCTATATAAACTCTTCATCAGGATGTAGCAGTGATGGCCAGATCTCCCCTCCCCTATATAAACTCTTCATCCGACGTCTGTGTTGCTGGTGGGTTCAGTCCAATTCTGGTTTTTCCAAAGGGCTCTTCCCTGTATCCTTTCTTTACATTGCATCATGGCTTCTGTGAAACTCTGCTTTCATCTAGAGTCTCCAGGTCACTAGCTCAGCACTGTTTTGTAAGCTTCCGGGAGTTTTGTGACATCACTGCGGACAGCATAGTTCAAGGATCTCAGCCTGGCAACAAGGCGTCCATGGCTACTGTGATGAAGCAGCGGTGGGGTGAGAGTGAACGCTGGGCTTCTCCCTGTCCTCCTGGTTTCCTAGAGAGAGATGAGTACAGAGAATAGACACAAATTCCAATGGGCTGTGCTTTCCCCAGACCCCTCCTCTCCCTCTGTTCTTAATTGTCCTGCATAGCACTGGTCATGCAAGCATCCATCTGAGATCTCTAGGATAACTAGCCTCCACCCAAAACTGTTCCCTCTGCCAAAAGCCTGTCTTCTCCCTTGGATACACATGGTGACATGGAGTTGTCTGCTCAGGCTCCAGTCTTGGAAATGGTTCCTGGTAGGTCTGGGGTCCATGAGTGGCATTTCCTGCCTCCTTCAACTCTCTGATTAAGGGACCCTGTTACCTCATGGTAGCAAGTCTCCAAATATTGGCTGCTGCAGATTCTCATGAATCCTAGAGATCACATCTGCTCAGGATGCCAATCTGGTGACATCCCTGCTCTATATGTCATAACCTTTGTTGAATCTGTCACAGCAACCTTGGGGTCAAGGCGAGGATGTTTTACAACTATCTTTTTACCTAATGCAACTCAAGGCTAAGATGAGCTTTATCTTGTGTCTTAATTACATAAAGTAGGGCAGGTGTGACACCAAGCACTACTTCATGTTCTCTGGAGTACAGCTTATCAAAAGATCCAGTTTTCTCAACCAATCCTGTAGATTGTTGTAGTTTGTTTGAACATCACCCTTGGGTGAGCCCCACACTGTTTCAGGATCCCTGAAGGGCAGGGAGTGTGACCTCCACTGTCAACCTTCCTGGGAGTTTAGGAAGACAATGAAGGAAAGGCTGTTGACCTCTTCTTGGCCACTGAAAGTGAAGAATTGGCAGACTATGAAACCTTTTGATGAAGGCTTTGGCCACAGCTGGCGTTAATTGAGTTAAGGAGTGTATAATTAATTAACAAAGTGCACTTTAGTGTGTAGGTGAGTTTTTTTACCCAAGGAGAATTAAAAATTTGGGGGGGAGAACTGTCCTGAACGTGGGAGGCAGCATCCATAGGCTGGGGGCTGGATGGAATAAAAAGGGGGAGCAGAAAGCCAGCAATCACAGTCACTCATTCTGCTTCCTGGATGCCAGCTGAGCTACTCTGTTGACCATACACAATTTTTTTTTGCTGTGTTTTGTTCATCTGTTTATTATTTACTGCCAACAGCGATGGTTTTTTTTTTACAAAGTTGTTTACAGAAATGACTAACCGTCTAAGTGGTTCTTATCCTGTCCAGATCAGATGCTATGTTTCTGTTCTCCAAGGCTCATCAACCCAGACTCCCTGCAGATACAGTATGAGAACTGGAGTGGCTTGGAGTGATATTTTACTTGTTTTTTAATGAATAAAGCTTGCCTGAAGACCAGAACAAAAAGTAGCCACACTAGCCATACAGGCCAGGCAGTGATAACACACATCTTCAGTTCCAGCAGCCACACTAGTTAGCCATAGAGGCTGGGCAGTAGTGGTGCACGCTTTTAATCCCAGCACTAGAGAGGAATATAAGAGATGAGACAGGAACTCTCTCTTTCAGACTGACGACTCCATAGAGGTAAGAGCCAATGGCTTGGCTGTATTGCTTTTCTGATCTTCAGGTTGAACTCCAATATCTGTCTCTGGGTTTTTGTTATTCAGGCTGTGGTGGCTGAGCTGGGCTGAGCTCAGGCCTAAGTGTATTCTAGCTAGCGCTCACATTCACTTGACAGGTTCCCAAGGGTCAACTCTCCCCTGGATGATGGTCCAGCCGTTCTCTTCCATCTTCTTATCAGTCTCCAGCCTCCAGCCTGTGGTCTTTTTCTTTTCTTTTACCATTTTTGTCCAGGAGGAACATGGATTAAAGTTTCCTAGCTCCCCATCAGAGCCTTCGCTGAGCGTTTTTTTAGAATTGTCTTCTGTCTTTTCCATGTAGTGTGGTAGGGAGACTCTCTCCACACAGCTCAGCCTGACATGTGGACAAATCTCTGCTTTCCAAATTCTCTATAATGAATATATTATTGAAATTCAATAAGGAATCATTCGTAAAGATGAAAATATGATTACGAGACGCTTTCTCTTAATTCCTCAGATCAATACTAGAAGAAATTCTTCATAAGAGCTGTGAAGGGATTGCGATCCATCTACATATATGGAACATTTATACACAGCACACCGTGGCTCATACACACCAGTGTGTTTACCTCCCAAAACCTTATAAGGTAGACTTTTTTTTTAACATGCTTTACAGTGAGGAGTCTGAGCAACACAGTTACCAGTGACAGTTAAAATTCAGATCAGACAATCTGATTTCAAGGCACAAACTCCCAGTGTCCCCAGCCCTTCTCATCGGGACAAAATTCATTTAAACTAAAAGGAGGCTTCTCTGAGGTTTGAGTGTTCAGACTCATGTCTACTGTATGTTGCACACACAACCCCTGCCTGTCACCAACCCTCCTTTCGCTGAACCCTCCCATTACTCTCCTTTGTCCCCTAAGCAGCTTAGCTCTGTTTTCACATTGTATATGCATGTATGCTTTTGTGTCTCTCTAGGAACCACAAATGAAAGAAAATGCACGCTATCCCCCTTTGAGACCGACTTAAGTCACTTGCTATAATGTGATCACTAGTTGAATCTATTTCCTTGCCAACTCCACGACTTTGTTCATTTTTTATGGATTTAAAAAAATACTTCCATTCCCCAATACACAGGCAAATAGACAGAGAGAGCTCACATGTCTCCGTGTTTGAGTCTCATCCACTTAAAGGAAGCCGGCGGGCTGTGGTTTGGATAAATGCTCCTTCAAGGCCCCAAGGTGGTGCTAGTGGAAGGCAGGAGCCTTTTCAGGATGTGAGGCCCAGCGCCCACTGCTGGTGCAAGTGTAGAATGAGGCTCTGTCCTCAGAAAATGGGCTTGGGGCAAAAAAGTTAAAGGTGCTCTTCCTGGTCATCCCACCCGCACCACAATAAACGTTTCACCCGAGAGAAGGGGATGCGCATGCCTATTACGCAGAACTGCACTCGGCTTCTGTTTTTCCTCCAGAGCCAGCACGACACAAGCGTTCACCACCAGATGACTGACGGGCAAGGTTTGTGTATTCATACCCTAAATAATGACTCAGCAGCGAACAAGCAGCAGATCAAGGCCACACACAATAACACGGCTGCATCTCCTAGTGAGCGTGCTGGTGGGAGCAGCCTGGCAGGAGAGAACTCTATTAAATAATCCCATGTATGGACAATAAAAAGGAAAGCCACAGTGTTAGAAAGCAGATTATTCCTGCGGCGGGGGGCGGGGGGGAAGGAAGAGAAGGAGGGCTCAAGTGGAGACAGGGTAAGATGGACACAAAGCGCTTTAGAAGTTCATAATTGGCACGGATAGGGCAGCACAGCACACGTTTAGATTAAGAAGCACTTGCTGCGTAAGTGTGAGGATCTCAGTTTGAATTCCTAGAATCCGCATAAAAGCCAGGCTTGTCAGCGTGCGTCTGCAATCCTACTTTCTCCTATAGTGAGATGGGCGGAGACCAGGGAACTCATTGGCCAGCTAATCTGCAGTGACGAATGAGAAACCCTGCCTCGAAGGAGGCGGAAGATAAGGACTGACATCAGTGCTTGTCCTCCAATCTCCACAAGCACATCCCGTGTGCTCGGGCCCACACTCCTGCACATGCACACAGAGGAATAAAGGGTGAATGTGTGCATTGGACAGAATGGATTGGACAGGTCTGATTATCAAGAACACATACATTTGAGAAAGTCTCGGGGCCAGGGAAATGTCTGAGTGGGTAATCTCACAGCAGATGACGTGAGTTGAGACCTATGGCACCCACATAAAAATGCCAGATGAGAACAAGTACATCTGTAATCCTAGCTCTGGAGGGATGGAGACAGGTGGATCTCTAGAACTAACTGGCCACTTGGTAGTACCGGTCCAGTGAGCTACCACCTCAAAAGACAGGACGGAGAGCAGCCAATGAAGACACCTTGTAACTTTTAGCCTCTGTGCGCACACGCACACACATTTGTGCGCGTATGTGGACACACAAATACACCACACGCACACAGAAAATCTCTAACATGCCCTTTTTAGCTTACAACTATTTAATCTGAAATAAATCTGTCATTCTTGGGCTTATTCAGTGTCTACACTGCAAGCCTAATTATGCAAATAAATATCCTCCTGAAATGATTGGACGTGGCATGATTGGTTCCGGTGAACAAAGACTGCCTTTTTTTTAGAGATTAAATATCTCTCACCATATGTTTCACGAGTCTCCTAATTTCCCTTCAAGTGTTGCAAAACCCATCCCAAATATGGCTATTTCTCCCTCACTTGCACACAAATTGTCTCTATGCTTAGTTTCCCTGCGCAGCTCCTAAATAAAACTTCTTCACCCTGGTCTCTGTGAACTTTAGCTAGCAAACAGAGAGAGATTTGCACAGCTACATGAAATTACAAATGCATACTTAATGAATGCCCTTTCTTAGTTTTGCGTTTGAATAGACATTTAATTCCCAAGAAAATACAGATGTAAGTGTGAGCCCTCAAGTCCTTGGGGCTTGGAAAAGCCCCACATTTCCATGCCCGTTACGAAACAGAGTGTTGTTTTGATGTGGTTTGCAAAAAGGCTAAACCCTTTTTATTTATTTATTTTTAAATGAAAATATAAAACGTCAATGAATTGGCTTTTAAAAGAACATCAAACAACCTCCGCATAGTGAATGGAGAGGGAGCCGGCTCTGGGATCTTGGCTTACTAAGCCCGGAGTGGCTTAATCAGATTATAAAGACCCATGTGGAGCAGATGAGCTGGACCCTGCTGAGTACTTGTGCATCTGGAAGTCAATTTCTTCTTGAACTAATGTGGTTTGCAACCCAGGAACTTTTAACTGAACGATTCCCACACTCAGCCTTTGGGTGGGTATTGGTTATTAAAGGTGTATTCACTAATACACAGTGAAAAATATTACTTGTACATGTGTGTCCCCCAACTTTGCATAAAAAGAAAGAGTCGATTAAAGTTTAAAAATAGAACACAAAGGAAACTGGAATATGAAGGCCCTACTCTAGGACAAAGCTGCCATCGTCCTTTCAGGACGAAATACATACTTTGTCAATGTTCTCTACACCAGCTGACAGGGTTCCAAGATGCTCACCCCTGCTTCCTACCTTCCAGTGTTCACTTCCTCACAAAACTGACTCCGCAGTGTGGCTTGGACCTCATGCCTGGCTTCTAAAGACCGGAGCACAGCACTGTGATGTCACTTTCAATGTGACTTCCCTCTCTTGAAGCTGGCACTGGCCCCAGTTCTCACTGCTCCGATGAAGCCAGCAGCTGGTCTTGAGCTACACTACGGAGAGGCCCAGCTGGCAGGATCTAGAGATAGCTTGTGGTCAATAGCTAGTACCCACCAACAGTATATGGGCTGGGGAGCAGTCTTCCTAGTCAGTCTCAAGGTGACTGAAGCCCCATCCATTGGCTGGACGACGACTTGAGAACTCTGAAGCGCAGGTCCTCTGAGCCCTCAGCAAAGCTGTGAGCTCATTCGTGGTTTTGCTCAGCGCATTGGGGGTACTTCTGCAGGGCAGCAGTAACAGTCATGTATAGTCCTGACTGTTCCTGGCTGCAGTTCACCATTTCTACAAAAGCGGACTGAGGGAAACATCTTTAAATGAAATCAGAAATTGCAAGAAAAAAAATTTGTTGAACATCCACTGCATACGCATGCATACACACACACACCCCAAAAATCTGAAGATATTAATTCTCCTTGTACAAAATGATACCTAGAACTTACATGCATCCTCCATGCATGTTACCTCTAATTCAGATTGGTAATGCAATGTGAAGGCTGTTTATGTAGTTGCTACACTGTATTGTTTAGGAAGTAAGAAAAATCATTTTTACATTAGAAGTATGGATTTTTAAAAACTGTTTTCATGTGCAGTTGGTTGAAGTCACAGAGGTAGAACCTGCGGGCATGGAGCTAACTATCATACCTGGATGTCACGTGGTCACATCTCAAAGACAGCTCCAAAGCAGATGGTTTTTATTTCAAGTTTCACAGAGAAGACTGAAAATCATAAACTCTATGGACAAATAAGAGGTTTAGAAAGTTCAGTGTCTGTGGCCATCGTCAGGGTTTATCACGTTCACACCCATTTAAAGAGATGAGCTAAGCAATGACAGGAAACCTAAGACAAATAATTACTAAGTCTGCGATGACCCAAGAGACTTGTCCTCTGCTGGGCAGTAGTGGCACACGCCTTTAATTCCAATACTCAGGAGGCAGAGGCAGGCGGATCTCGGTGAGTTCGAGGCCAGCCTGGTCTGCAAGAGCTAGTTCCAGGACAGGCTTAAAAGCTACAGAGAAACCCTGTCTTGGGAAAAAACAAACAAACAAACAAAAAACCTGTTGTCCTCTTAACCCTGACCAACTGGCAAAGTTAAAATGACTCTCAAACCCTGCTCCAGCAAGCTTCGCCAGTGGGATGAGACTCACTTCTGGCCATGAGAAAGCAGCCGGGCAA
Organism: Bramus lutescens; assembly: GCA_001685075.1. Classification (NCBI taxonomy): domain Eukaryota; kingdom Metazoa; phylum Chordata; class Mammalia; order Rodentia; family Cricetidae; genus Bramus; species Bramus lutescens. Next base: position 91,117 of record LOEQ01000700.1, on the reverse strand, counting down.
CCTGTTCTCAAACCGAAAAGGACAGCCCTGCATTCGCTCTTGCAGTCTGACGTCTGATGTTTTACCTGAGATGGAAATGCACCAACATGCGAATTCTCAGGCACGAGGATGTTTGCACAGTGCTCTGTGTGCACCCTAACCCCAAAAATCATGCGGATGTGTCTCTGTAGGAGAAGCACGGGAGGGGGAAGGGGGATTTGTCCTGGATTTGTGTCCTGGGTTTTTGTGTGCTGATGTCCAAGGGTGAACGGCAACACGTGAGGCTGCACCTATGGTTGAGAGCGTTCATTTTTCAGAACTAAGGACCTGGTTTTGTAGCTATTTTACTCAGACCATAATATAGGAAGAGATCAGATGAAACATAGATGACTTAGACTATAGGGGAAAGAAGAAAAGGAAATGCAAAAATACCCATTCTTTTAACATGTTGCTGACAAAAGTGGAGACAAAGAAATGAGGGATTGAGAAGGGAAAGAGAGGAGAGAGAAGTAAAGGAGAGAGATGAGAGAAGAGAAAAATTCGAACAGGCATTTAAAGTGCCGTCTGCCTTAGCCACACCCTATGATCATCTACGCATGTGCATGTGCCCCTGTGAGGGTCTTTGAGCACATTTGTGTCTGTGCATAAAAATTTCACGAAGAGAAATGCCAGGAAAGGTAACTAAGACTAATTTTAGAGACGCCCCCTAGTTTGCCTCATATTGTATTGCATTTTGATTTTTCTCCCAACAAATGTGTTATTTATATAATCAACAGGAGAAAAACCACCAAAAACCTATTTTCATGGTGGAAATGACTCATTCATCACCTTTACAGTCTTTATCTATTAAAGTTCTATACCAGGTTTCATCAGGGAGAGAGTTCTGCCGTAAAACAAAAACAAAACAAACCCCTACAAACCCAGAAGAAAGTATCTGCAGAACAGCCAAGGGGGGCCCTTGTCTCGAAGCCCAGAGTTTACCATCTCTGTCGGTAGCAGGCGAGGAGGGAGCTGATATTTATAAAGTTAAATAATAGGCAAAATCCTTGTGGAATTAAAACATACAGGTAGCTAAAATACACAGAACAGAAAAAAAAAAACCCTGATAGGCGTGGGCTGCCTTCAGGTCAGATTATTGTATTGGGCTCAGGCAGTTTTTCTAAAACTGTATTTCAAATCCATTCAGAGAGTGGATGGATACCCCCCAGTAACAGCTATACCGCTATTTCACTGTCCCACCATGCTTATCCAAATAACCATGATTAAACTCAGTGGATAACACACACAGAAGAGGTAAGAGGGGTCCTTAGGAAAAAACGTAGTTTGAGGGAGAATATATATGAGGGTAGTGGGTGGATATGATAAAAATACATTACATATATATATATATACACATATGAAATTTCAATGAATAAAGTTTTCAAATTAATTTTATTAGCATAATTAGGTGATTTCACATTTTAAAAAAACTTTATCAATGTGATTGTGCTTTATTATCATTCTGTTTGTTGCAGAGTATAAAGTTTTTGCAACAACTGACTCACTTTCTCAAATGGAAACCAGCCAGCTAAACCCACAGTGGGTGGCTGCTCCTCTTCTGACAGAACTTTGGGTATCTGTTGTCATATTTCACATTTTTCATCGGGTTTTTATGAGACACCTTCCTGGCATCTACCTGGCACTTGCCTCCATTCTAGGTGGCTCCCTCAGTTATTATAGTACAAGGACAGGAACCCTTAGGGAATGATGTTGGGCTGCCCTCTAATGGCCCTGACAATCAGTAGGCCTAGAACCTCCTAGATACTGTACCCAGGACAGGTGGTTTTTACTGCTCAGGCTACCCAAGATTTCCAGATTCTAGAGGCCCCATTTGCAAACACCTGGAGCTCTATAGTCAAGGCCAACCCCAAAGCCACACATTGAACGGTAGCGCCCCAAGGTCACAATTTGTACAGTAGGAAGGTAGTGCCCCCATGAATGACATCAGTGTCCTCACTAAGGCCGTCTCAGATAAGGACTTTTATTTTTTGCCGATTTTTAAAAAAATTTTTTATTCATTTTACATACCGATCATAGTTCCTCTCCCTCCCCTCCTCCCATTTTCCCCCACCTCTGCTACACCCCCATCGGCTCCCATGGGGAGTCAAGGACGCCTGGCACATTAAGTTGAGGCAGGACCAAGCCCCTCCCCCCTACACAAGGCTGAACAACACAGCCCACCATAGGGAATGGGCTCCAAAAAGCCAGCTCATGCACCAATGATATATCCTGGTTCCACTGCCAGGGGCCCCCTAAACAGACCAAGCTACATAACTGTTGCCCACATGCAGAGGGCCTAGTTGGGTCCCATGCAGGATCCCTGGCTGTCAGTCAAGAGTCTGTGGGACCTCATGAGCTCAGGCTGCTGTCTCTGTGGATTTCCCTATGATGATCTTGACACCCCGCTCCCCCACCCCCCACTCATAAAATCCCTCCTCCCTCTCTTCCACTGGACTCCAGGAGGTCAGCCCTGTGTTTAGCTGTGGATCTCTGCACCTGCTTCCATCAGTTACCGAATGATGGTTCTACGATGACAGGGTATTCACCAATCTGCCAGTTCGGGCACCCTTTCTACTATTGCTAGGAGTCTTAACTGGGGTCATCCTTGTGGATTAACAATCCCTGGTCATTAATATCCCTTAATATCAGTGGATTTGTTTCACTTATAAAAAGACACAGATTGAAAGAATGGATAGGAAAACAGGATGCATCCTTCTGCTGCATATAAGAAACACACCTCAGTCTCAAAGATAGAAATTACCTCAGAGTGAAGGGTTGGGAAAAGGTTTTTCAATCAAATGGAAAGAAGCAAGTCAGAATAGCTGTCTTAATATCTTACAGAATAGACTTCAAACTAAAATTAATCAAAAGATAGAGAAGGACATTTCATATTCGTCACAGGAAAAAATTCATCAAGACAAAGTCTCAATTCTTAACGTTTATGCCCCAAATACAAGGGGACTCAGATATGTAAGAGAAACATTACTAAAGCTTAAATCTCATATCAAACATACAGACTGAGAGTGGGAGACGTCAACACCCCACTCTCGCCAATGGACAGGTCTGCCAGACATAAAATTACAGAGAAATAGGAGAACTAACAGATGTTATGGCTCAAATGGGCTTAACAGACATCTATAGAACAATGAACCCAAGCGCAAAAGGATATACCTTCTTCTCAGCACCTCATAGAATTCTCTTGTAGAGAGATGCGTGGAGCCGCACCTTAAAGATGGCGCTGGCTTCCGCCCCTCGTGATCCCGAAAGCGAGTGCTTTCTGTGATAAACAATTCCATAATTGGCTAAGGCCAGATCATGCGATGATCATAA
>LOEQ01000700.1:58382-72347 GCA_001685075.1 Bramus lutescens | reverse complement strand
GTGATTTTCTTTGGGGCTTGCCAGCTGTGGGGAACTGGGCAGGACAGAAACCCCCAACTAGCAGGATCTCATGTTACACCTTCCCAGCACCTGCTGCCTTCGCTTGCCTTCCTTCTCCTCTTTGCAGCCTCTGAAAGTCATGCCAACGCCCGTCCTATTCACATTCAAGCGCAAATAAGATGCAGTTAGTCTCAGCTGGAATACTTAAGAGACAACAATGGGAACATCTATGCAACTGAGTTGTCCAGCTCAATTAATGATCCATACCAGAAGATTGCAGGCCACACTGGACTGGAAAGAACAATGATTCCAGTACTGTGAGAATCAATTTTCCACGCCAATGAGTAGGGACTAATTTTTCACAGACTTTCCATATACTTTTAATATACGCAGGGCCCATTAAAACCAATTTTCAGGGAATCACTGAGACATTGTCAAGCTCATGAAAGGATGGTTAAACTAATTCGTCAGAAAGACAAGAAGAATGTGCTGTGTTCCTACTTGTAAATATGTAGTCAACAGACCCATCATCCATGCCGCAAAGCCACTCTGAGTGGACAGCTCTCTCTGAAGCTAGAACATGGTAACTTATTGCTTAGGACTTGGGGGGTAAAGATGGAGTCGCTTCTGCTACCCAGCCATGTTCATAATTAAAATGTTCTAAATGAACCTAGTGATAATCACCTGTGACTGTGCTTTAATCAAATGATACATTTAACCTACTAAATAGATACATTATATGGCATGTGAATTTCATCTTAGAAAACTATTAACCTCAAAGGCAAATAGTATAAATATCACTTTCCATTTTATAACAAAATAGAAATGTAAAATGAGCATATTATGAAAAACTGATTTTGTAAAGCTTGTAAGAAGCAACTTAAGAGAAGAGGGGTTTACTTTAGCTTACAGTTTGAGAGGATATAGTCCATCCTGGCAGGAAAGGAAAGAGTGGCTTCAGCTGTGACAGCAGGGACAGGAGGCCTCTTGCTCACACGTGGGCAGATCAGGAAGCAGGCATTGGACAGCAAGCAGAACCAGGCTATAAACTTGTGCTTGCCCCCAATGACTTACTTCCTCCAATGAGCTTCTACCTACTGGAGGATTCACAGCCTTCCAAAATAGATCCCCATCTAAGGGCCACATAGTCAAGCACACGAGCTCATGGAAGACGTTTCCTCCCTCCACTCCCAATTTCCACTGCCTCCACTCCTCCCAGTTTCCCTTCCCGCCTCTCCTCTCCCCAAGATCTATTTCTCTTTTGTTTCCCTTCAGAAAAGAGCAGACTTTTGGGGGGTATCAACTGAATAAAACATAACATGTTACAACAAAACTAGGCACAAACCCTCATATCAGGACTGGGCAAGGCAACCCAGTCGTAGGAACAGGGTCACAAGGGCAGGCAAGAGTCAGAGAGATCTCCACTTCCACTGGTAAGAGTCCTACAGAAACACTAAGCTAACAACCATAATGTATTTGCAGAGGGTAGCAGATCTATGCAGGCTCCATGATTGCCACTTCAGTCTGTAAGCCACTATGAGCCCTGCTTAGGTGATTTTGGGGGCCCTGTTCTGCTTGTGTCTTTGACCCCTCTGGGCTCCTACAATTCTTCCCCCTACTTCTTCCATGGGTTTCCTGAGCTCCGAGAGAAGGGACCCTGGGAAGACCTCCGCCTAATGTTTGTCAGTGGGTCTCTGTATCTACTCCCTTCAGATACTGGAGGAAACCTCTCTCCTGATGATTAGGTCAGACACTGATCTATGAGTATAACAAAATATCATTAGGAATCATTTGATTGATTTTTTTTCAATCCCACATCTGTGAACTGTCTGACCTCTGGTAACCCAGACCCAGAAAGATAAATATAGTCAGAGACTTATCCAGTTACCATCAGAGAGGCTTCCTCAGAGACCCACAGCCAGATGTTACTCGGATAGTCTAAATGGGAGATATTCATCAAATCCCTCCCTTCAGGGTGCAAGGAACCCCACAGAAGAGTCAGAGGGCGGTCATCAGGAGAATAAGGTTCTCAGAATCAACTAAGCCAAGTGCATATGAACTCACAGTGGCCGAAGCAGCAAGCGCCAGGGCCTGCAAGGGTCTGGACCAGGTTCTCTGCAAATGTGTCTTTCAGCTTAGTGTTTTTATGGGACACCTGAGTGGGAGAATGAGTGGGTCTTTGATTTTTTGTGCCTTCTCTAGGGCTCTTTTCCTCCCGTTGGTTTGCCTTGTTCAACTTCGATATAACAGTTTTACTTTATCTTATTATACATAATATTGTCATATTTGGTTATTATCTCTTAGAAGAATATTCTTTTCTAATGAGACATGGAAAGGGAGTGGATCCAGAGAAAAGGGGACATGGGGAGGAACTGGGAGGAGTAGGGGTAGGGGAAACTATAATCAATATATATATGTATGAGAAATGAATCTTTTTTCAATAAGAGAAAAAAATTCTCAAGTCCTCACCATTTAAAGAAAGGAAAAAAAATCTGCTTAAGAATATCTTGTTATTTCCCAACACAGTTTCATCACTTTCTGCTCCTTCTGGGAGCCCTTTAGCAATTGTTCACATTCAATGTCTCTATTCCTTCCCACCTATTCATTTCTCAGCCCCCTGCCCCACCACCACCTAACTTTCAGAAAACTGCAAAAGCCAGAGATTTCGTGGTCCACATAGGCTTTGAAGCAACTGCTCAGCTCTGTAGTTACACCAGGACACCGATGTGGGATTCCCCTCTATATGCTATGAATGTTTTATTACCATTAGTTGATAAAGAAGCTTTTTCGGCCAATGGCATAGCAGAGTAAAGCCAGGCAGAAAATCTGAACAGAGATATATAGAGAAAGTAGGCGGAGACAAGAGACGCCAGTAGGACACAGCCTTGTAATGATACATAGATGAATAGAAATGGTTAATTTAAGATGTAAGAGCTAGCTAGAAATACGTCTTAGACATTGGTCAAACAACGTTTTAATTAATATCATTTCTGTGTGATTATTCAGGTCTGGGCAGTCGGGAAACGAATGAACAGTTTCTGTTTACAAAATGGTGCCACAACGTGGGGCAACAACATCCACATAAAACTTGAGAAAGTTTGGGAAGGAATTCTAGACATAGAAGAAAGTTAAGCACAACTTCTTGGTAGCTGCATTTTTTTCAGATAGGCTCTGTTTGCTGGTGGCAAGCAGAGGTGCGGCTTCTTCAAGAGAAGGCTTCCTGACTCAGCATAAGCAACAAAAGCTGCACAGCTTCTTTAAGACCTGGCTTTCCTTTTATTCCTTTTCTTTGCTGACAGAGTCTTTCACTGAAATCTGGAGCTTATTGATTTGATGAGGCTGGCTAGTCAGTGAGTTCCAGGCATCCGGTTGTTTGAGCCTTCCCATGAGATGCTACTACACCTGATTTTAATGTGGGCGCTGGGGATCAAATTCAGGTCCTCAAGTTTGTATCGCAATCGCTTTACCAACAGAACCATCTCAGTTTTATTGGGGGAAGATTACCATTCCTTTGTTTTTAAATTTTTCTTCATGAGCTGAAGCTATTAGTCCTTTGTTGCATGCGATGTAAATGTGGTTTCCAGCAGGGCCTTCAGTGAAGAAGCCACACAAGCTTTGGGGCTGTGTGCATTGTGCTCATTCATTTATTCTCCCCATGGTGCACATTGCTGTTGCAGTTGTTGTCAAGGCTCTGGTGGGGGCAGTGCCTGCAGGTCGGTGCCATAGAAGTCACACGCGGCACGTAACATCCTTCCCTCCGAGCTTCATTTAAAAATAATTTCAACATGTGCATATTTCATTCACCTGAAATGTGCCCCACGTGCACGTCTCTTTATTTGTTTGAAATTAGTTTTATTCACAGGTGGGAAATGCCATCACTATCAAATTTTAATTTGGTTAAAATGTGTAGTTTCCTTTCCATCTCTCTGCCTGCTACTGAAACTCAATTAACTGTTTTAATTGTCACAGGTTTCAATCAATACTGAGAGCATAAGATCTGCCATCATTATTTTTATTTCCTTAAAAATATCTTGACTCTTTTTGGATAGCTATTATTTAAGTGCATGTAGGGTCTACTTGACAAGTTCTGAAAATAATTCTGTTTTTCTATTAGAATCATATTTTATCTATAAATTCATTTTGGAAAAAACTCATATCTTGGTAATTACTGCCATTGCCTGGATGTGTCTCCTCAATTACTCCAACCAAGTTTTTTATGTGGTTTGGGAGATAGAAAAGGAGCATTTAGGAAAATAAAGATACAAACCCTTGTTAAGTTTTCCTTCTGCATTCTGCAAATTGTGTTGCTATTGCTGTGGAGTCTGCTTATTTTCTGTTTGCCTATTGCAAGGAAAAATATGAATTTTAATATCTGTATAGTTTTTCTTGGCCTTTCTAGTAATTATGCTTCCTATCTTTTTTCTTGGCTGCGTGGTGGAAAACTCCAATGTTATGTGAAGCTACGAGAGTTTGTTAAAGGGTCTCAAGATTTTATCTAGGTGTGGGAGGAGGACAAACACTTACTAATACAGAACCAGTTCGACACAGCCTCTGACCCAGCCACCTTTGTCCAGTCACTATGCCCAGGGGTGAAGATCACCAAGCAAGCCATCTCTCTGCTGTCTGCTCAGCTCCGATCACAGAAGAGAACACCAGAGCAAGAGAGTGTGTGACTCTCTTCCCCAGTTAAGCTGTCACATAGGCAGACAAGACCACTCTCTAGGGCTTGCTGTCCTAAAAGTCATTGGCCAAATGGATCAAAATCCCACCACACTCCAAGAACCAGAATACACTGATAAAAGCTATCCCTTTTTCTGACTCTAATGGAAAACCATTGCATGCTGGCTGCTTCTTTGAGTTACTCCCAACCATACTGAAACATGCTTTTTAAAAATTCTTTTAAAATTTCTGTTTGCTCCTTTGTTTATTTGTATGCCACGTGTGTCTGTGGCCCTCAGAGGTCAGAAGAGGGCATTGGATCCCCAGAAACTAATTTCAGATGGTTGTGAGTAGGCATGTGGACACTGAGAACCAAACCCAGGTTCTCTGAAAGAGCAGCAAGAGCTCTTAACCACGGAGCCATCTTTCTAGCCCCTGAAGCAACCCAAATGCGTCTATCTCTGGACAGGTCTCAGAATGGAGACAACACCAAGTGAACCCTACGAGCAAAGTGCAGAAGCCTGTCCCCTTCTGTAGTCTGTATCTATCGTATTACATTGATAGCTACAAAGGCAGCAGAAGATTTACCCTTCAGGTATCCATTTGAGCCAGGCAAGTGGGGCGGTTCCTGTCTTCCTGTATGTGGCTGCTCAGGAATATGTCACACGCCTTGAGAGGGGGCAGTTGCCTCAGGCCCTCAGCTGGCTCAGGGTGACAGAAAACTACTATCATGGTACGTGTGGCCTCTCCCAGCACAGGACTGCTCTGCCTAGGCCGGGAAGCTACTAGTCCAAAGGAGCTCCTGCCTTGCATGGCTGAGACCACTAATTGCTCCCCAGAATCGTTTTCCACGGAACAGTTATCTACTGCACCTCAAAACTTAGTGACCTATGGCAAGGATCAAAACATTCCTCACACTCTCAGGAGCTGCCCGGGCTCAGCTGTGCTGCTCTTTGGCTCCTTGTGCCATCAGTAACTGCATCCATCTGGTCTTTTGGTCTCTCCCTGAGCTGGGGTGACCAGTGCAAGTCAGAGCCTCTTCTACCAGCCCGTCTCCAGGAAGTTGTCATGCAACCGTCTCTTCTGAATGTCTTTATAGGGAGGCTAGATCTCAAAAATAATGACAGGAGAAAGCTGCGAAGGCTCTTAAGAACAAAACCCAGAAAGAGCACCCACATTTACTGGTCCAAATGTGTCCCAGGCAAGGATCAACAGGGCATGATGCCAGGAGCCTTGCGGTCATGGTGGCTCCATGAGAAAAGTTACAGTAATGGCCTAATCTCATTCAGAGAGCAAAATACACCTACAAATCTGTATCACTATAAGCAGCTTTACCAATGTGCTGACTGGAGACCTGTGTGTGGATAGAAGACTTTCCTGTTTAAATTTCCATTTTCCTGAGGCGCCAGAAAGGGAGCATTTCTACAGATTCATGTATTATGTATTTTCACTTTACATACATATTTACATTTGTAAGTGGGTTGATCCCTTGTGGAGAGAGAGACATTTTAAAATAGAATCTGGAGAAAACCATTTGCAAACACAGTGACCCTCACGCCGCAATATAAAGCCCCATTGTCCCTCCCCCCCAATTCCTTGGCAAACCAAAGACCTGGGATGAATCGTGCTCAAAATTTCTCTTGAGATCTCAGCACTTCAGACCCTGGCCATAATCCACTGATATCTCTACAGCCTGCTTGACTTCTTTTATGGCAGTTAAACAATAAGATAAAGCTTGTCCTCCTTGCCAATTTGTAAGCAGATATTCCTGTCGTGTAAGTACGGCTGTATCGTTGTACAATGCATCTCCAGAACTCTTTCACGTTGAAGCTCTGCATCCCTTAACGACAATAACAACGACGACAATAAACTTCATCCCTCGCCCCCACTTCCACTGTGAGTCCCTGAACTTGGTGATTCTGGGCAGCTCACGTGAGTTGTATTTAGTCATGGTAGTAGCTCTTTTGTGAGTAGCTCACCATGTCTTCATAGCTCATTCTTGATATAGTCCTTGTCAGATCTCTTTCCGGTTGGGCTGAGTGGTGCTCCCAGATGAGGGATGCTCCATGGACTTGATGGAACGTGATACTTATTATTCCTCCCCTAATGGATTCCTGGGCCATGCTCACTTTTGGCTGCTGTGGATATGCACCTGTACTAATTGGGCATACAAATATCAGTCTGTGTGACTTTGACGGGCTCTTCCTACTCTTTCTTCTCCTGAACTTACCGTTACACACATGCTGCATCAATACTTTAGGTTCATGTATTCATTCCCAAGCACACTGACCAGCCAACTAGCTGGCTGTGGACATCAGCACATGGTATGCAGAGAAGGGCTAGCTTGGGTCCTTCACAGGCAGATGAGTGATTTTGCCCTCCACGCAGCAAACGACATTCAAAGAGATGGCAAGATCACACCTTGGTACTCCTCCCAAGGGCCCTATGAACTTCAAGTCAGGGTTCCATGGCAGCAGTGAGAGTGGGTTGCAAATCCAGACAGCTGGAGGGCTAGGAATCTGTACATCTGAGGCCCCTCATGTGTTTCTAAATGATTCAGCCTCCTCTTGGAACATTTGAGGCCAGTCACCTCTATTGTTTGTGTCTCTCTGTGGCTCAGACCATTACACAGAACTCTGACACGGTACTCCATTAAATCTGAGTGAATTGAGAGAGAAGTTGACAGGAGATGATGCCCCATGATTAGAACCCATTGTTAGAGGTTCTGATAATTGCACCCATGATCCTAGGAACGGTGGAACACAGCCTGTCTAGTCAAGTAGGCATGGGTCAAATTGCAGACGAGAGGGTGGTACAGCTCACCAGAAGGAACGCTTTGGCAGGTCTTAGCTCTCAGTCACACTTGAAAACCACAAAGTTATAGAAGACAGAGCTTCTTATTGTATAAAGTGATGTTCTCTGGGGAGAAAAGCGCTACACCTGTTAGAGTCTACCCACAAAGCTGAGCCACTGATCGGAAGGCCACGGCTTTGGAGAGTCAGAATGCTACAGATTAAGAGCCAGTTTTCTTAGGTCATTGGACAGCCATCTATCGTCCACCTCTTTGTCTAACCTAACATTCTGACAGCTACTAAAACCTTTGGAATGTGTTCTTAGCAAATCATTCAAGTCTACAACCCAGAAGTTAAGAATTTAATTGGATACCAACTGAAATTTACAGCAGAGAGTTCTCAGCTGTGCCGTACTTGGTCTCTTGGTACTCGTAGTTGGTAAAAGCCTCCACTTTTGACTTTCTTTGTGCTGTAACGAATAAAATCTCATGTTTTTGTTTCTATGCCATACCATGTCATTTTGGAGAAGCTGAACTTGTGTCCCCAGGCTACGGTTATTATCCGTCACTCATTCACATTTGAGTGCGAGTACACCAGCTCTTCTTCCCTTTGAAGCAAGAAACTGTGCCTTTCATCAAGGTTTGCAACCGAGTAACCGTTCCAGAGCTGATACACACACAACCAAACACCTACAGGAAGACAGAGAGTGCACAAAGCCATCGCAGGTGGTGAGGGTCTCAGTGCCAGGCTCCTGTCGCAGCTGGGGACCCTAGGACAGTTGTGGCAGTCTTAGGAAAGATAGGAAGATAGATGACAGCATATAAGTCTTAAAGTCAAGGAGACAGAGTGGCTGCATATAGTGGGGAGAGGAGAATAACACAGGGATGGAGAGGTCAATGGGCCCCAGTGCTGGGCCCTAAGATCTTGCTGAGTTGTTGGTCTGCCAATGGCTGACTCTGGGAAAGAAAAGAGAGATGCAAGGCTGAATAGAGAGGTCCCATCTGTAGGGAAACAGATGGAAGCCTAGGATAAGCAAGGAGAATGGGACTGAGGGGATCAGCTAGGAGCCTGAGCCACCCGTATCAAGAAAGATTCTAGGTACTAGATAAGCTATGATTCTCTTGAACTCTTGTTAGCTTTAAAAACAAAACTTACTTGTTTATTTTAGCTTTTCTTTTTTAAGGTACAGTGTTTAAAGGAGAAAGAAAAATCTGAGATTCAGATAAGACAGAAAATGAGAAATGTGTCAACAGGCTGGCATGAAAGGCTTTGCTTCAGGAGTCGCAATGGACAAAGGAAGTGGCTCCTTCCCAGAGTTCTCCTCACTTCACCCACCCATACTGCACACTGATGTGGGAAGTCCTTCTGTATATGTGTTGCTTTTATTGAGCTGCTTTGGCCTATGATAGGCAGAGTAGAAGCTAGGCAGGAAACTTAAACTGAATGCTGAGAGAAAAAGGGCAGAGTCAGTGGGGTGCCACATAGCCTCAGCAGGAGACAGATGCACCGGAACCGGTAAACCATGAGCCTCGTGGTAAAATATAAAATAATAGAAATGGGTTAATTTATGATGTAAGCACTAGCTAGAAATATGCTTAAGCTATTGGCCAAACAGTATTGCAATTAATATAGNGGTAAACCATGAGCCTCGTGGTAAAATATAAAATAATAGAAATGGGTTAATTTATGATGTAAGCACTAGCTAGAAATATGCTTAAGCTATTGGCCAAACAGTATTGCAATTAATATAGTTTCTGGGTGTTTATTTCAGGTCTGGCCAGCTGAGAAATGAATGAGCAGCCACGTGTCACAAAACATATGACCACAAAAACTTCAACTCCTGTAGACATGAGCTGAGTATCTCAGGGCTACCATCGAAGTCAGTATCTCATCCACTCTCCAGAAGCCAACACAACTGTGAGTGAGTGATCACCTAGCTGCCGGCTGGAACCCCTCAGTCACAGGGCTTTTTATAATTCTATCCTGCCCCTGGCCAGCCAGATCTCCATAAGCCTCCAGAGTGTGTGCTTGTCTTCTGTGCCCTGACACACAGTATCAGCCCTTAACCAAGAAGAAGGAGTGTGAGGAAACACGAGACCGGAAGCCAGCTTCACTTTTCATCAGCACCAATGTAGTGATTCAGAGTACCAGGATGGTTTAAAACGCAGAGTGAATTTTAATCTCATTGAATTACCATTGCAACCTTAGGCAGGGGTATGACAGCCCCATTGATGAGGCGGTGTGTGACTGTCCCATTGATGAAGCGGGTGGGTGACTGTCCCATTTAAAGCACATGAAGCTCAGAGCAGTTTAATCATCTGTTTCAGGTCACGTGGCTCAGCGTGCAGAGCTGGTTTCAAGCCCAGGCAGTCTGACTCCAGAGCCCTCGCTGTTCACCACTGCCCTTGCTGCTGTTCCTGTCCACAGGAACCAGCCTGCTAAGGGAAAGCATGACTCCTCTATAACACACATGTGCTTTAAGATACAGGAGAAACGCTATAATCCCAGCACATGGGAGGCAGAGGCAGGGGGAACAGGCAGTCAAGTCAAGGTCTGTCTTACCCACATAATGAGTTCAAGGCAAGCCTGAGCTACGCAACACCCTAATCTCCAAAGAAAAATGAAGGGGGGATGGGATATCTCAACATATGATAATGGGAAAGTATATTTAAGGGCAAAATGGTATTGTCTTCTTTCTTTTTAATTTCAAAGTGAATAAAGTTATGGAAAGCTGTATTAGGTAGAGAAAGGATTGCAATTTACACACACTGTCCCAGCATGATGAATGCAGCCACATTTCCCACATGGAAGAGTAATGGACTAGGGATGAGGTGGCAATAAAGGATAAGCAGAGGGTCTTTTTTTTTTAAATCTGAGTTCTAGCAAGTGTTCAGAATAATCCCAGAAGCAGAAAAGAAAGGTTATAGGGATGAAACACCATTCAAAGCAAAATACAACTGTCTTCACCAGAGGGGGGTGGGGAGGAGAGGAGTGCACCCCAAGAATAATGACAAAAAAAAAACCAGTACAAGTAGATCAGTGACCAATAGACATGTTCTACAAAAAAATAACATTTTAAGTGTCTAATTTGACAGAGTGCCAAAGGAGCTGGGACAAAACTGTTTACCAGTTCTATGTGAGAGCCTGCTGCCTCTGTCAACACTAGATGCAGAAGACGGTGAACCAGAGGATCTTTCTAACAATAATAGCAACAACACAAAAACCCAAAACAAACACCAGAATCCTCACAGGTGGGAGAAAATTACCTGATGAATCCCTACTTGCTAGCTACTGAGGATCAAACACTGCACTAATCAGGGTTCCCTAGAGAATCAGAAGCAACAGGAGAGATAGGTGATGTATGGGTAGATGGATAGATGACAGAGAATGTAATTTATTAGAAATCAGGTCACATAGTTATGATACTGAGATTCCCCACTTTTTGTTCTCTTGAAGTTAAAGACCCCGGAATGCTAATGACCCAATACCCAAGTCCAGTGGAGAAGCAAATGAGGCAAAGTGACTTCTGAGACGTTCAAGCTCAAGCCTCAAGGCCAAAGAACCAGTCCAGCTCTCCCTTTCTTCCCCTTTTGTTCTGCCCAGGCCCTCAGTGGATGGGGCCGTAGTGCCTCCCGCCTTGAAAGAGCCGTCTGTTTTTTTCAGCCCACATCCAGAATCACCGTCTCAACATCCTCAAACTTGGTCAACCTGGGCATCTGGTGGACCACTCAGGTTGGCACATAAAGCTACCATCATGCAGTCACATGGTAGCACTCACAAGTCTGGACTGGCTGCATTTGGCAGGTCAAGGTGACTAGAATGGGACAGTACTGCTACTTACAGTGGGTCTCCAGCTCCACGCGTCTCTCATGGCTTGCAGGGATGAGCAGAAGGGCAAGGGCTACACCTTGGGCCATTCAGGAGCAGGAGCAAAGGAGACCTGGGCCACAGTTAAAGCGTGAACATCCTTATTTTATATTTCATGAAAGAAAAGAGATACTAGTAAATAAAATAGCATCTGAAATACATGAAAAATGAGCAGCATGGCAAATGTTAGCAATGTAGCAGAATAATTAGAAAAAAATAGCCATGAAAGCAAGAATCAGCCACGTTAGAAAACGTGTACTGGAGTTCTGGCACTATTATCTGGGTCCGTATGCAACAACGACTTAATTCAACAACTTCTGAAGGCAAGGCCTATTAAACCCACATTTTGTACACAAAGAAACTGAGGAGTTAAAGATCTTTGCCTGCGTTCATGAAGACAAATAAACAGAGGCGGGATGTGAACCTAGGGAATCAGAGGCCACAGTCCAAACTTCCAAAATGCCACTCTTCTCACTTCCAACCTGCTGTCTGTCGCATTAGCATGCCAATTATTGTCACCCTAAGACTGAATTGCTTCTCCCTCAGGGTTATAAACACCAACAATAGCAAAAGAGCCAAGCTTGATGTCACAAGCAAGAGATAAACATGAAATAAATGAGCCAGAGGTTTCCACAGGGAGGAGCAACCAAAATATACCAGGAAAATGTGAACAGAACATAGAGGCCCTGCAAAGATAAGATCTGAATTCAGACAAAGGTAGAAGGGATGGGGGGAAGATGCAGGCCTGAGACGTGGGAAGGAGGCAGACTCCATAGAACTTCAAAAGGCTAAAGCCGAGGGGTAGGAAGAGCTGAGAAGCCTGGGTGAGAAGCGAACCTGTGAGGATCAGCTCTGGAGAAGAGGTGTTAGATCCACCCGCCTGGCAACATTCACCTGAGAGCATTCCAGCCAGCAGCGGTTCCTGCTCTCCAGTTCCTCAATCACCCAAATATGAATAAAAGCAAGAGCTGAAGCCAGGTGGTGGTGGCGCACACATTTCATCCCAGCACTAGGGAGGCAGAGGCAGGTGGGTATCTGTGAGTTTTGAGGCCAGCTACATGGAGAAACCCTCTCAAAACAAAAACACAAACATAAACAAAACAAACAAACAAAAAGATAGGCCAGGAAGGTGAAGAATGTTGGATCGTGGACTGGGGCTCCTACTGATGTCATCAGGGAAGGTCTGTGCCAGAGACTTTCATCAGATCTCAGTTCAAATGGTACCTTCCCAGGAAACTTGGGCTGACATCTCAGACTCAGACCAGGTCTCCACCCACTCTAAGGTTCCATAGTATCTAGCTCCTCCCACAACAGACAATGCTAGCTTTTGTTCCTTCCTTCCTTCCTTCCTTCCTTTTTTTTTCTTTTCTTTTTGGTTTTTCAAGACAAGGTTTCTTTGCATAGCCTTAGTTGTCCTGGAACTTGCTCTGTAGACCAGGCTGGTCTTGCACTCATGGAGACCCATCTGCCCCTGCCTCCTGGTCTTGCACTCATGGAGACCCATCTGCCCCTGCCTCCTGAGTGCTGGAATTCAAGGTGTATGCCACCAGCACTCATCTAGGCCTGTTTGTTTTGACATCATTGGTCACTTTCTAAATATCTGTTATCGGTTGTCTATGGCTAGATCCCATCCAAAATAAAAGCTAAGTTCTAGGGAATCAAGAATCAGCCATCTCATAGCAGACACCAGATGACTACTGGTTTGTAACCAGAGACTGCACTTTTGGTTCCTGGCTACCTAAATCTGAATAATCACACAGAAACTATATTAAATATAGCACTGTTTAGCCAATGGCTCAGGCATATTCCTAGCTAGCTCTTACATTTTAAATTAACTCATTTCTATTACTTTATATTTTGGCATGAGGCTCATGATTTTTTACCTCACGTCTTGCTTCTTGGGTGGCTACATGACGTCTGCCTGACTCTGCCTTCTTTCTTCCTGCATTCAGTTTAGTTTTCCTGCTTAGCTACATTCTGCCCTGCTGTAGGCCAAAGCAACTTCTTTATTAACCAATGGCAATGAAACATATTCATAGCCTACAGAGGGGGAATCCCACATCACCGGTTGACCTTCATACAAACAGACCACTGTAGTCCCTGACATGTGAGACACATCATTTGCCCAAGCACAGCACCATGTTTTCACTCCTCAAAGCCCTGATAGAGTTGAAAGCTGCTTAGATCCACCCGGTGGAGAGAGGCAAGCTACCTGTTCAGGAGAGAGGAGAGAACTGCAGTTATGAGATCCCCAGAGCCTGGGTGTGGATGATATCTCCGATACCCATGGAAGACAGGCCATCAGACCATGCTTGTCAAGTCCCAGGACCGAGCTGATGAGAACAAAGGCAGGTGAGGTAGGGAGGTGGTGATTAAGAGGTGAGATGCTCTCCAAGTCAAGCGACTTCCAGTCTGGGAAGTGAGCCCATGAGAGTGACACATCGGGACTGCCATCAGCAGGAACAGATATTCTCTGTCACATGGCGGCCTAAAATCAGGACTGCATATGAGCTTTTGCTGGTGAAGCTGATAAGAACATGAGTCCATATGGACAAAGCTAAAAGTGTCTGTTAGTATCCAGACATCTGTACTGGCCTGCCCTTGGGGTCCTGACAGCTCTCTCTCTCTCTCTCTCTTTCTCTCTCTC
>LOEQ01000700.1:47188-58333 GCA_001685075.1 Bramus lutescens | reverse complement strand
CTCTCTCTCTCTCTCTGTCTCTCCCACTCCCATCACTCTTGTCCCCAGGGACCAGTCTTTGCCCCCTTCTCTGTCCCCTTTTCTGCCCCTTCTCCCTCCTCTTCCAATAAACCTCCCATGTGAGCCCTGTTGTATGGTGTGACTCTTTTCCTGTTGTTTTAAAAATAAATTATAACAGTGTATACTGGGAAGATTATACACATTGGTTCAGGAGTTCTGGGTTCAAATTCCCTTCTAGCCCTAATCCACCATCAGGTAACAAACCCCTCAAAAGCTAATAATTTTCTTACCATGGCATTGCTGCCACTTGCACAAGGAGACCTTGTTGTTGCTTCAATAGTTCCCAGGCCTCTGCAACCCGGAGATGTGAATAGCACCACAGCCAATGGCAAGTTATATCATTTGGGTGGAACTTAAAATGGCAAGACCCATATGGAGAGGAAATTATTTTGAAAGGACCAAAATGTCTAATTTGCATAACCTATGTTTCTTGTTCCTGTTTGCACCAACTGGTTGTTATATGAATATTTGAATACTTGATGACAGATTGATATAACGATATCATTTGCCAAAACCTCCCATTGTTGAGAAGGGGTTTGAACCAATTTTCTCTTGCAGATCAGGACGCCAGTATGTGGAAAGAAATTAAAAGGTACCAGAATGGGTGAAGGAAAGTTATCTCTAGCAACATGATATTTTAGATGTATAAGTGTAAACACAGGGCTTCTAATCCAAACTCATTTAGAGACAATGTCCAAAGTCATAGTTCAGGCCCTTGGTCCCACCCAGGCTGCAGCCATTGACACCAATGTTATGTGGAGCCCATCGTATATATCCTACTCTGTATAGCTGGTGGGCTTTGGACCCTCCAGCTAAAACTCCTACTGGATTGGTCATCAAAAGATTAATAAGTGAGCCCTACCCAAACTTTGTCACGTGGGGCCACATCTTTCCTAGGCTAGAAAAAGTCAGGAGTGCCCACCCTGCGAAAGGCCATTTCAACCTTCTAAACATGTCTACATTCACCTTGGAATGGTAGATTGCATCATCGTGTTTTATTTAGATCAAACTAAGCCTTGTGGAAATGGTTTCTTCCACTCACCCACACAAATAGTCTTGTGATGACTCTCTCGCCACGCTATCTGTGGTCTGCTAAGGGGCACAGCAGCCCCTGCACATAGGCACTTGAGGCAGGAACAATGTGCAGTGGGAGGGATGGGGGATGGGTTCACCTTCATCCTTCATAGAGATGAGTCAACAGCCCATCCTCCTGGGAGCATCATCTTAGGAAATTACACAAAGAAAATAGAAATATAAAACATTCCACCATGAAAAGGACACTGGACTGCCAGATGGCCGGGCCTCAGCAGCTTTCTTCCCCTTTTCCTGTGTTCTCTAACTGCTTTCATGCTTGTTCCTAACCACCCACATCCCTCCTTCTCATCTTTCCTTTCATTCCCCTTTCCTTTCTTCCTTCTCTTTCCTCTCTTCCTTTTCCCTCCACTGCAATCCAAGGGAAGTGATGGAAAGGAACCAGGAAGATTCACATGGATACCATCTGATAAAGGAAGTAGAGATGGTTTAGAAGGGACATCACGTGTTTACACATTTGGATACATGCTGGGATTGCCCGGATACGTGGAAGGAAGTAGTCTCTTGACTGGGTTAACGTTCAGAAGCCTCATGCAGTTGCATTACATCGGTGACATTCTCAAGTTTTGTGGCTTAAGCCTGCATGGTAGGTGGATTTTCAGACATCAGGGCTCCTCCTTTGCTCTCTCCTGATGCTCTCCTAAGGAGGTTGGTCTTGGCAGCCTGTGGTGGTAGCAAAATGCCAGAGAAGATCAACGCTTGCTGTTTTTTCTCTTTTTCTGGTCATGCCAGGTCCCAGTGACAGGTCATACCCCATGTGGGGCATAAGTTCTGCACCCTGGAGTCCTTGCCACCAGACTCGGCACTGCCTTCTGGATACTAGCAGTGGGTTCCCCCAAAACAGAAGCAGAAATGAAATCTGGGACACCTGGTGTTTATCAGGGGTTGCATCTGTCTGAGAACAGGGGACTCACGCCTGGGTCCGCTTAGCAGGTCACTCTGTATGGACGTGACAAGCCAGGCTGGAATATGGTCTTGACCCCTAAGAACCACATTTCTCCTTTCCTTTGCCACAGCATTCCTAGCTCGGGGAGAGGGTTTCCATCCTGCAGGCCCGGTATTCTTTTCCTCGTGAAGGGGTGCCACGCTGGCCCTGATGGGGCTACCCCTCAAGAAGAGCCAGAGGGAGAATGTCTCTACAAATCAGAATGTGATAACCTCCCAAACCTTCCTGAGGGCCAAGGGACTCTTTCATGACCACAACTCCTGAAGCTGGACTTCTTTGGAAAGTAAACTTATCCCAGCCCACCCTGGGCTGAGCCATGACCGTCAGAACTCCAAGGAGCTCTCCAAATCATGGGACCAGCAGAAGAACATGGGCAGCTCATGCCACGAACACCTGGACCTTTAGGGTTCAGAATGGACCTGATCCAGGACAGCATCAGGGAGTTCAGTGCCAACAGCCTAGCACTCCTGGCAATGCTGTGGGTCAACTAAACCAATGACTCTGCATCTCAGAGAAGCGTCAGTTGTTCCCACTGGGCACAGCGGTGACCGCAGATCCATCAGAGGCTAGAGCCCATGAAACCGAAACCTCACGGGGATCCTTCCTAAGGGAGAGTAGCTGTGACCTGGGCCACTGCCCACAGATGGTCTCGCTTGATGACAGAAGGAGCTAGGGAGGGGACCCCATTTCCCAGTGACCGGGAGGCAGTTTCAGCTTAGCATGTGGCAGAGGCAATGGAGGCCAAATCATGGAGTGGCATTGGAGCCACTCAGGTGACTGCAGGCAGATGCACTTCAACATAAGATGACCCTCATCTCCCCTATTAAACCCTCCCATGCCTCCCACAACCATCCCACACCATTCCAAGAGTGCATGACTTGTTTAGAATGGGGTTCAGGGAAATAGAACTCAGGTCCCCCCACTGCTCCCCATAACATCTTAAACTGTCATCCATGTAGAACTCATGGCTTTCTCACCATATGCTCTGTGCTGACAACAACCAGGGAGAGAAGATTCCAGCTCCCACAAGCCCCGGGATGTGGGATAAGCTCAGTCGGTGATGGCGGGCATGGAGAAGGGCCAAGACTCCTGGCATCCTAACTAGTCCAGACCTTAAAGCCTCAGAGCTGCTCAGCCACTACTATGGGAGAGCCATTGCTATGGGCTAGGTGGCAGATCATTGTCCCTTAGCTCCACTGGTCCAGAAACTCGGTAGAAATGGCCTGCAGGTTCTTCTTCCCACAACAATTACGACTCTTGAAGGTGGTTGAGGCCTCCTTACATTTCACGTTCGTCTCTTGGGCGATCTGCTAGGGAAAGGTGGAGAGGAGTGCACAGTGGAGTCAGACCCATCTAGGCGATTCCAAGCCCCAAGTTCATGTAGTACCTATGAGTTTCTGAGTGTCTGTGTCTCTCCAAAATTAGCTTCTATTGTGCTGGGCTGAAGTGGAGGGGCCGTTGGGAGGTAATGGGGATTCCATATTCTTATTGGGATGAAGCCTTCCGTCCTTTTTGCCTCACGGGGACACAAGAGGTACTGTCCTAGAGAAATGAATCCTTAGCAGGCACAGCACCTACTGAGGCTTTCATATTTGACCTCCTGGATGCTTGTACTGGAACCAATCAGTTTATACTATTGATAAGGTATCCAATATTAAGATACTATAATGCAGCAACTCAAATTAAGATAAAAACCCTAACCTGATCTCCTAAATAATGGTTCTCATGGCTTATTTGGGGCACACAGAAAGATATGTGGGCCTTTGGTATGTTTATAGTACCCACTCTTTCCCAGGTTCCATTATAGTCGAGTTGTACTAGAGGCCCAGATACACCTGTCTGTGAAATGTATCTAAACAGCCTCAATTGCTGCTGTTGGGAGGTCGGGCACAAGCTGTCACCATATTTAAATCTTATACAATATGACAATTGCACTAAAATAGGAATCAAACACAAAACTAGCATGCTGTGCACACAAAGATTCTAATATGCTTTTTGCATTTTCTGGTTACAAAGAAAAATAAGGTAATTAATGTAAATCTAGAGAGATGTTACTGTTCATTGAATCTGAGGGACAGAAGTGAGCAAACGTCTTTCAGACCCAGACAGAGCACTGAGCAAAGAAAGCGAGGCAAACCGATGAGTTTATTGGGGGCGGGAGCGTGGGTGGTACAGGAAGGTGCATCACCAAAAAGGATGGGTGGCAGTTTGTCTTCAGAGAGGCTTCACCCCACAACTTATGGAAATGGATGCAGATCCACAGCCAAGCGGTAGGCAGAGTTTGGGGGATCCTGCAGAAGATGGGAAGAAAGGATTGTAGAAGCCTGATGGGTCAAGGACACCCCAAGAAAATCCACAAAATCAACTAATCGGGGCTCATGGGGGCTTACAGAGACTGAACAGGCAAGCAGAGAACGTGCCTTGGACTGACCTAGGCCCTCTGCATATATATTATAGCTGTGTAGCTTGGTCTTCTTGTGGGACTCCTAAGAGTGGAGCAGGGGCTGTCTCTGACTCTGTTACCTGTTTTGGGGGCCCTTTCCTCCTGCTGGGTTGCCTCACCCAGCCTTAATGAGAGACAAGGTGCCTAGTTTCACTGCAACTTAAATTACCATGGCTGCCTGATAAACATGGGAGGCCTGCACTTTTCTGAAGAGAAAGGAGAAAGGCAGTGGGTGGGGATGGGAGAGGAGGTTGGGAGAAGGAACTGGGAGGGGAAACTGTGATAGGGCCAGGGGGAAAATAATTAATAATTAATTAAAGTTAAAAAGCATGGTTAACAATACATAGGCAGCATCCCAACTTGCAGACAGTTCCACTGAAGAGTGTCCTTCCCCTAAACAATGGTGTGCTGCTTAGATCACCTTGGGGAGGGCCCTCATGGGTCTTGTAAATTTGTATTTTTTTTTAATCTTGTAAGTTTCTGAGCTTCCTGAGTCTTATGAGTTGTTCCCTCTTCGCTCCAGGAAAGACTATTGAAGGCGTAAGTCATAAGTAATCCCATATCAGTTGGGATTTAAAGGGGTATTTATTTTAAGGGTAAAACTTACAAAACATCAACAGTCAGGAAAGGAGCCTAGTCGCCGGAAGTGGAGCTGGAAGCCAGAAAGCAAGCGGAGGGCAGTTGCTGCTTTTTTAAAGAGAGAGAGACTACGCCCCAATGGGCTGGTATCTTAGTGGCTATTGGCTGAAGGAGCGGAAGGTGCTCCGCAACACCATCTACAATCTGGAGGAAAGAAGTACATCATGGTGTGGAAATTGCTAAATCATGACCAAACAGCGTGCGTGCAGCCAGGTCAGGGAGCCTTGGAGCTTTAAAAACTGGGCTTGGTGAAGAGCTGCTGGCAATTGCTGACTGCTGAGAGAAGGAGAATCAGCATTCCCACGGATGAGCCCATAGCTGGTCGTCTGATATCAAGAAGTCAGTTCTAAAGGCATGTGTATGCAAGCGACACTAAGGAGACTCAGTAGGTACCTCTCCTTCCCGTCCTTCATCACGATCTCTCTAGTCTCATCCCCAGCCCTGTCTCAGACTGCCTGCTTGCTGGTGACTTTCCTCCCACCCTACCTCCATTCCCTGGGAACTCCATAAAACGTTGCTGCCGACCCTCTCAGCGCCCCCTTCTAGCCCATTCCCCCTCTTTTGTGTTACCCCCTGGAACCTAGAAACACCTTCTGCCTGGGACCCGCAGTAGCCACACCAGAGCCGGACTTAGTCTTTTCTCCTAGCTCCTCTCTGTTCCTCTCTGCCACTCACTGCCCTGCAGAAGCACTCCCTACCAGGTAACTGACAGCCACCACACTTTCCTAGGATCCAGAGAGGTCAGCAGAAACCGAGGAATGAAGCACCCACAAAACAAAAACTAGACCAGACGCCAACATCTAGAATCCCCTCAACCATCCTAACCACAGATGTCTAGACACCAGTGAAAATCACAAACATTAACAGTCAAGACAGTGTGCCTTCACCAAAAGCCTTACTGCTTTAGGGCCTGGGGAACGCAATATAGCTGAAACACAAGACAAGAACTTCAAGATAGTATTCTGAATTTGTTCGACGAACTTAAAGAAGCTACGAATAAATTCCTTGATGAAGTCATAAGGAATTTATGTGAAAACATAAGCGATGAATGAAATGAAATAATGAAAACAGTTCAAGACATGAAAGTAGACATAGAACCACTAAAGAAAACATCTAAACTGAGATAAAATTGGAAATAAAAATTTTTAGGAAGTCAAGCAAAAACCCCAGAGGCAGGCAAGCCTCACCAATGGAGTACAAGACATGGAAGAGAGAACCTCAGTCAACGAAAGCAAGGTAGACGGAATAAATACCTCAGACAAAGAAAATGTTAAATCTAAAAATATCCAGGCACAAAACATCCAGTAAATCTGGGAACCTATTAAAAGACCAAGTCTACAAATAATATGACCCTGTTTTCAAATCCCCCCCCCAAAAAAGACACATATTAACACACTGGATTCAAAAGCAGGATCCATCTTTCGGCTGCGTCCGAGACACACACTAACATCAAGGATGAGCATCACCTCAGGGTAAAAGATGAAAAAGATTTTTCAAGCAAATGGAGCCATTTTAATTTAATGTCTGAGAAAGTAGACTTCAAAACAAACTTGATCAAAAGAGACAGGACGGATACTGCATACTCATCAAATGAAACATCCACTAAGAGGAAATTCTAATTCTAAACAGCTATAAACTAGACAGAAGGGCACCCGAGTTCACAAAAGAAACTCTACTACAGCTAAAATATGCAATTGGCCCTCACACAGTGATAGTGGGTGACTTTAATACTTCAGTCTCATTAATAGCAGGTCATCTTGATGGAAACTAAATGGAGATGTGGTCTGCTGAGTCACATAGTTTACCTTGACTTTTTTTTTTCTTTTTAAGAAGCCACACAATACACACTGGACAAAAGACAGCGTCTTCAACAAATGATACTCATCAAATTGAGCGGCGGCATGTAGAAGAATCCAAATAGAAACTTATTTATCATCCTGGACAAAACTCAGCTCCAAAACTTAAAAAGACCTCAGCATAAGGCCAGATACTCTGAAACTGCTAGAGAAGAAAAGCTGGAATAGACTGAACTCTCGGGCACAGGAAAAGACTTTCTGAACAGGATACCAATAACCCAGGGACTAAAAACAATTAATAAATGGAATCACACCTGCTCTTTTTTTTTTTAAGGGAAACAGGAGAATGGATCTGGGGGAGGTGGGGGACTGGAAAGAGTAGAGGCTGTAGTCAGGATGCAATGTATGAGGAAGAATTTAAATAAGTAAAGGTGACCTCATAAAACGAAAAGCTACTGTGTGGTGAAGGACACAATCATTCAGACAATGCAGCGGCCTACGACATGGGGAAAGACCTTTACAAATCTGCATCCATTATAGGGTTAATATCAAAATATACAAAGAAGCAAAAAACTGGACATCAAGAAAGCAAATAACTCATTTTTAAAAGAACTAAATAGTTCTGAAAAGATGAAACAAATGTCTGAGCAATATTAAAAGATGTGTTCAACATCCTTCATCGTCAGAGAAACAGAAATCAAAATGTAAGATTTCACCTCATATCAGTCTTAATGATGGCTTTTCAATTTTTGTTTATTTGGTTTTGTCTCTTATTGCTTTGTTTGAGCATTTTTAATCTTACTGGCATCTTGCTTGTGCATTACACCTTCTGATTTTGTGCTTTCAGTGTGTGTGTGTGTTCCTTGTGCTTCTTCACTTATTAAAAATTTCTGTTCGCTGCTTTTGTTTTATATTTGCCTGTTTGTTTTCTAAAGAGGGGGAGAAAGAAGGTGTCGAGTTGAATGGCTGGGATGGTGGGGTGGATCCGAGAGCAGATGAGAGAGGGAAAACCATAACCAGAATATATTGTATGAATTTTCAATAAAAAGTCTCTAGGTTGTATTTATATATTCATTATAATGTGTACATGTTATAATAATAATTACAGACCAAGAGGCCGTTAAATTGAGATGGGAGGAAGAGTAGGAAGGGAAGGTGTAACAGAGGAGGAAATGATATAATATTTCTATTTAAACTTTTAAAAAGAGTAAATCATTCACAGAAAACACTTTTCCTAACCTCACCCTCTCCTCCAATCTTTCTCAAGAATTGTCTGACCCTGGGAATAACCTAGATTTCCCTCAACTGAAGAAAAAATAAAGAAAAGGTGGTACATTTACACAACTCAGCTGTTAAAATCAATGATGTCATGAAATTTGAAGGCAAATGGATGGAACAAGAAAATATCATTCCAAGTAAGGTAACTCAGACCCAGAAAGACAAACATGAAATGTGCTCACTTGTAAGTGGATATTAGGTGTAAAGTAAAGGATAATCATGTTAAAATCCAAAGCCCCAAAGAAGCTAAGTAACAAGGAGAACCCCAAGAAGGAATGCACGGATCTCCCCGGGAAACACAAGAGATCTGTGGGTGGACTGGGGGCAGGTGGGAAAGGAAACATGAGGGGTTGGGGGGTTGGATTGGAGGACAGGTGGAGAGGGAGAGTACTGAGAGAGACGACTGGAAGAGGGTGGCATTTTGGGGTTAAGTAGAAACTTGGTGCAGGAGAAACTCCCAGGAATCTACAAGGATGATCCCAGCTAAGACTCCTAGCAAAGATGGATGTGTAGCTTGAACTGGCCATCTCCTGTGACCACGGGGACTTCCAGTGGAGGGATTGAGACACAAGCCCAGCTGTGCAACCTGTAACCTACAGTATGTCCTGCCTTCGGGTAGTGTGAGGGCTGGGCAGTGGAGGAGGGGCTTGGCATGGAGATTGTGGGAGTGGCCAACCAATGATCGGTATAACCTCAGATCCATCTCCTGGGAATGAGCACATCCCTGATACTGCCTAGGGTGCCAGGACCCAGAGGCTGGATGGCCCAAAGACCTAGGAAAAAAAAAAACCAGACCAGAGAGAAAAAATGTCAACATAATGATGCCTAATGATATTCTGCTATACTCATAGATCAGTAAACTACCCAATTACGGGCAGAGAGCCTTCATCCAGTAACTGATGGAAACAGATGCAGACCCATAACCAAGCATTGGGCTGAGCTCCAGGAATCCTGCTGAAGAAAGGGAGGAAAGATTGTAGGAGCCAGGGGGTCAAAGACAACACAATGGAACCCACAGAAACAACTAAGCTGGGCTCCTAGGTGCCCACAGAGTCTGGACCAACAGCCGGGGAGCCTCTATGGGACCAACCTAGGCCCTCTACATGTGAGTGACAGTTGTGTAGCTTGGTCTACTTGTGGGACTCCTAGCAGAGGGAACAGGGACCGTTCCTAACACTTTGAATGGCTCTTGGAAACCTACTGCTCATACTGGGTTGCCTTGCCTAGCCTTTCTACAAGGGGAGGAGCTTAGTCCCACTTGGTAAGTCATGCTCTGTTGATACCCATGGGAGATCTGCCTGTTTCTGAACACAAACAGAGGAGGAGTGGATTGGGGGGCTGGAGGAGAGGTGGGGAGAGGAATGAGGGGAGGGAAGGGGAACTGTGGTCAAGATGTAAAATAAATGAATACATTTAAAGAATAGGAAAAAAATGGTGCTTCTTGCTCAAGTCTTTCACAACCAGCAGAGGGCAGCAGGGAGCTCTATCCCTGGAAGATCCAGGCCTGTGGGCCCTTAGATCCAGGGCCTTATTACTTGGCAGGGGAAGAAGGAGTCAAGAAGGCTCTGCAGCTGGCAATTAAACGCTAGAGAGCCTGGGAGGACCACAATTATAATCCATTAACCAGAGACATCAGTGCAATCTCCGTTTTTGCTCAGGAGAGGAGAACTAACTGTGGCCCAGAACTAAGAAGATCACCACAGAGATAGACACTCCCGGAAGCTCAAGACTGCCCAGTTCTTCCTTTGTACTTACTGCACAAAAACATGTGATCTAGACTGTAGTTGGGTAAAGGCGCTTGTCACCAAGCCTGACGACCTGATGCCGATTTTCTGGGACCAGCATGGCAGACTGCCGCAAGTTGTTCTTTGGCGTGACCTCCGCCTCTGCGGTATAACATGTTCACCCCACTAGCTTCTACATACACACACATGCACAAAACATGAAATGTAATAAATATGCAATTTATCTAAGAGATGAGCAGGTACGAGAATCCCCCTGCAATTCCATCACTCTGACAAGGGTTTTGGTTTTCAATCATTTTCTTCTCCAGTCCATATTTCTGTATAAATAACTTCACTGAGATCGATGGATGTGTCTTTATGTGTTACACTACATCAAAGGCCAAGTCCTTTTTCACACAGCTCCATGGTCTCCATCAGTATCATCCTAACAACTGTCAATCACCTCAGTTCCTGAGTTGTCCTATGTTCACTATATGAAGGGCATAGTCTCAAGTGCTTAAAATACCTCATCTGTTTCTGAGTTAGATGGATGGACCCAGCCCTCACTAAAGATAATAGGCTGAGAGAGATTAGGACTGGTAAGTTGGGAACGTAGCCTCCCAGCCCCTGGCATCCATCCCAGCCCCTAGGCCTTGGAGTTCCTTTGGTCTGGACTCCAAATCCCAGCATGCCAGGTCCTCCCACAGGGTATTTAAGTGGGATCCCAGAGGAGAAACACGTGGTTTTCGGGTCGGCATGGGCTCCCTGCTTTCCTATCTCGCTGCCATGTACTCATTAATGAAACGATGGGCATTTTGATTTAGTTCGATTTGACCTAATTGGATTTCTTATGCCGGTGGAGCCACTTTTTTTTAATTATTTTTTTCTTAACAAGTACTGTTGGACGAAATTTGCTGAATAAAATATTAAATCTTTGTTGTAAATGTTATTGATGTTTTTTTTCCTCTGGGTAATTGAAACTGAAAGGAGTAAGGCACTTAGTTGATTGACAGCTATCACCCCCTCGCCTTGTGCTTGGATCCCTTGAGCAAGGAAACTGTCATCCAAACTTTGATGATCGGTCAGATTGTCAACCTGACATGCTGGTCACTCTGAATATTTCTGAATACTTCATGGACACTGCAGGACAATTCTGCTTCGGCTGCA
>LOEQ01000700.1:28550-41336 GCA_001685075.1 Bramus lutescens | reverse complement strand
AAGCTACAGAGAAACCCTGTCTCGAAAAACAAAACAAAACAAAACAAACAAAAAAAATGTAATCCTAGCAAGCTGAAGGCTGAAACAGGAGGGTCGTGATTTCATGAAGAGCCTTAGGTAGTCAACAAGTTCCAAGCCAGCTTGGGTCATCCACTGACCCCATGGGGCAAACAAATAAAAGTGGGGGACAGTTGTGAGGCTTGGGCAGTCTGTGGGGCCCCTGGCAGTGGGAATCAGGATTTATCCTTAGTGCTTGAACTGATGTCTTGGAGCACATTCTCTTTGGATGGGTACTTTTGCTCGCCTAGATATGTGTGTGTGTGGGAGGGGACTTGCTCCTGCCTCAAAGTGAAGTGCCAGACTTTGTTGACTCCACAACAAAGCCTTACCCTTTCTGAGGAGTGGATGGAAGTGGGGGAGAGAGGTGTGACAGGAGGGGAGGGAGCGGGAATGGGGATTGCTGTGTAGAATGAGAAAAGATTGTATTAAAAAATCTTAATAAAAATAAATGAATTATGGTCTATCTTAACATCAAAATGAACCAACGGTTTGCTTTTAAAATTAAATTTAGCAACCCCCTGCCACATGTATAGTAAATATTTTTCCAGATTATTCATTTTTCAATTGTTTACTATGTCTGTTTATATAGAAATTATTTGGACTCTGATGCTCATATCTATCAGCATTTTTCTTAATGGTTTTATGATGTATTAGAAAGGCTTTTAGAACCTCACATTTATGGTAAATACCTATATATTCATCACTTGGCTTCATGATTTTTCATTCATCATTTAGTGATCTGTAACTTACTCTGCTCTAGGAACCACATAGAAAGTCTACTCTTGCCCCGATTATGACTACAGTCATTCCAATATAATTTACTTTAAAGCCCACATGTTCCATTCCCTGCACTACCTGAAACCCTGCATTTTCCCTGCATTTCTCCTTGGGGCAGTGCATCCCAAGGATCGTCCTCCCGGGCAGTGCCATGACATTGCAATCACTGTTGCTCTGTGGTGGCCCCGCAGAATGTGACACAGAGATAGAGATTCCACAGGCGTCAAATCCCTGGCTTCTCTTTTCTACCTGTATGACCTCGGGCACACACTTCCGCTGCTTATCTGTGAGTGGCAGCAGTGCTGTTATCTGCTTCCTAGGCGTGTAGTAATGCCTGTGAAGCCCTCCCGAGGCAGTAACACACATACCACTTCAGTGTAACACCCTGCAGGGCTGTGTTCCCACCCTCTTCTGCGCCCCCATTGTGTTGATTGCTCCCCTTTCCCAACTGAGCCCTAAAGTCGCTGTGTCAATTTACGACAGCAGTTTGGAATTTGACGATAATTATGTTGGAAATGCAAACATGGAAGATCTGACTGGGTGACGGGGTTTCTTTTTGTGTGTGCAAGAATAGGACTTGTATCTTAAGAGAGTCCAATTCCTCTGCTCCTCCAATCAAAAGTAGAAGGGTCCCCAGTATGAGGTATGTTCCCTGATAATGTTACTGAGGAAAGTTGGGTCCTCTCTCAAGGTTCTTAGTACCATTTAAAAAAAAGAATTTTACGAATGTTTAGAAGAAAGCCTGGGGACAACTTCATGGAGTTTAAAGGAAAAGCCCCAGCGCAAGTCGGCTATAAATACCGCCAGCTGTCTTAGAGAAGGAAGATGGAGACGAGGAAGAGAGAAAGTCGTATTATTTGTAAGAGGCCAAATGGCAGACAAGCAGCCACATGGCAAGGGGTTACAGCATGCCCCAGCTTTGTCCAGTACCAAATTAAAAGAGTTAGAGAGAGGGCGTGTTGGAAATGAGGTTTTCTGAGTTAGTTCTGACTCAGAAAGGCAGACCTTAGCAGAGCCACAGGGCATAGCTATGACTGTGAGCAACTCCTGGGGAATCCTCTCTGGGAAGGAAAAGCATGCTGTCTCCTTAAAGGGATGATTATTCCTCCCATTTCTTTAGCATGCCTTAAGGTGAGTTAGCCTTCCTGGAGTGGTGGTCTCTCTATCAGGCAACTGACTGGTACCGCCTCTGGATCAACTCTCCTGTTTTTGGATAGCTTGGAATGTAAGGTCTCCACCCAAAGCCACAGGCAGAGTCCATCCTTTCACCAGAAGGAAATAGCTTTCACTTAATAGGTCTCAACAGAGCCCTGAGCAAGACTACTGTAGCAGGGAATTCACATCTCCAGATATTTATGATTACTCTATTAGTGAAAAGAGGATTTGTTATCCCTACTACTGACAATAATGCTATGTGTTTATATTATGACCCGCCTGCTCATTGTTGTCTTTATTTTTAATTTTCCTAAAGCAATCATGTCCCTACAAACCACAATTGTTTTCCTCCTGGCTCCCAGCTTAAACTCATGGCACCCACCAAGACACCGTAATTTATACTTCATTGCCTTCTTTCGTCTTCTTCTTCTTTCTCGTGCCCAATTGCATCCAGCAGACTTGCCAAACCGGCCTCCCAATCTCATCCCTAACTTTAATGGGCATGTCTGTGTAGGTACTGAGCATAAGACAGAGAGAGATCCTCACAGAAAAGCTTCAGGGTTTGGAGTTCTGGTTTTTGCTTTTTCTCCTTAGAGAGGAGGGACTTTTGCAAAAACCGGTACGCCCTCCCCGAGTCGGAGGCGCTTCACTGGGGGGCCGAAGTTTCTCCCTGCGTTTCCGCTTGAACAGCGTCCAAGCCTTGCCTTTAAAATNTCAAGACCTGGAGAGCGCGCGCCCCGGAGCCGCCGGGGAAGCACCGCAGCGCTTGAGACTCGGGTTTCCGGAGCTGGGGGGCTGACCCGTTTGGGTCCCCGTGCGCACGGGACTCGCCTGGCCAGGTAGGACTGCGGGAACATCACCCTGAGCATCCTTCCAGCCCGGAGGGCGAAGAGCACCGTCCGCCCTGCGGGAGATCAGTCCCAGTCCCAGGTAGCAGGAGCAGGATCTTGGAATGCAGTGGGGCCTGGCCAAGCACTGGCAACCAGACCTGAAAGGACTAGACGACAGGACCCCTTGGCAGTCCAGTGCCTATTACCTTAGCCGCCGTCAACCTAGGGAGGGCCAGTCCGGAGCAGCCGATAAGTGCAGAGCTTGGGGTGAAATGGCTCAGGGCTACGCTTAGCAGCAGACAGCTGCCTTGTGGGGCTTGGGTCTTAACACCCAGGGAGCTGGTAATGCTGGGTTCAGATTCATCTCCTCCCAGCGGGAGGTCCTCCACTCTCGGCCTTTAAGAAATCCAAAGAGTGTGTGAATCAAAGTTACCAATTCCCTCTGGTCAAGTTCAGCGCCTAAAATTCTGTGTGCTTGTGACTTGCCAGCAGCAGAGAACAGATTCTTCATCAGTGTAGTTGATGAAGGTCATGATTGATGGGACTTCTGGGGAAAGTTCTGTCGGTGACAGTCTTTCTAAAGAAATGTCAAGTCTCAGTAGGATTTTTGGGTGATCTGTGTGAAAAGCCCAACCCAAGTTTTCAATATTTTCCCCCATGTCAGTGAAGAATGGTTTATGTAGTGCTGTGAAAAGTCTGTTATGGTGCTAAATTTGATAGTAGAGTCTTGATTGCCCGTGGGGAAAGTTCTGGAATGGGAACTCTGAGTCCAAGGCTATGTATCTTCTCACTGGATGCATCCTGGGGTCCCGGTGTCATATTGACCTGTCAAGACAGGGCTGTGTACCCAGAAAAGAAGCCTCATGCAGCCTCCCTGCCGCCTTCCTGGGAGAGGCTCCTTGTAATCATTTCCGCATCAGCTTGGAGGTTCTGTCCCCACACCCTCTGAGATTTCTCTGGTCTCCCAAATCCCAGCCAGGAAATCTCATCTTCTGGTCTGACACTAGAAACACACACAGTCTCGCTATTTCCCTCAAAGCATGCTGTCTAGTGAATCCTGGCTCCAGCACCACAGCCCCTAGGTTTCCCTCGGCCTCGGTAAGCTGCTTTCTGAGCAGGGCTGTAATAATCTGATTCGTTGCGGTTCATGGTCTTCTTCTGCAAAGTGGGCTTAGGTGATCAGAAAGCCAAATACTAAGCCTTTGGGTGTAATTTGTACATTGGGCTTTGGTTGCTGTTATATTTTTGGAAGGTAGCTCATGGTATGATTTTGCGCCAACTTTGAGAACACATGGGGGGGTGTCGTGCTAGCAAACCCCCTCTTTAGGAAAGTACCCTGAAGCAAATGGCCTTACATTTACTCCAACAAGGAACTGTGAGTGAGCTAATCATCTATTCTCTGTACCATTGCATTAAGATATTCTGGTTCCCGGGAGTTAATTCCCTAATCACTTTTCCAGTTATGCTATTTATTATTTCTGAGCAAAGTGTAGATAATGAATGCATGAGCTACAATATGTTTCTAAGACCACCTATATGTGGAAAGTCATAGCAACTTTCAGGCTATGAAAGGACAAACATAAGTCTTCGATAAACAAGGTTAGGGTGCAAGGGAGAGATATACACATTGGTGCAAAGCAGCCATGTATGTGCCTAAAAAAAAAACAGAAATTCACTGGCTGCTAATAAACTGCCTTAGTGAATTGTGTATCTTTCCAGTCTGTTTCCTGGCTGAGTTAATGAAAGATGCAGTCACTCTGAATCTACTGCCTCCCTAGTTAATCTTCTCTTTGACAAATATTTACACGATGCCAGCCCAATATTATAGCGCAGCCTCACAATCGGCAACCCTGTGGCCATCCATGGACCGTATGGCTCCGGTTCAACACTATTTCCAAGACTTAAATGGAAACTGAAATGACATCAAGGAAAATGTCCTTACATTATCCCGCCTGGCCACAGTGGGAGGGACAGTGTTTATGAAGCTGACAGGGTTCCAAGTCTCTGAGGTTAATGCTTCTAATAAGTTCAGATGTGAAAGAAAGGTATAATGACTCTGGACTCAGGCACGGAAGGCTCTGGAACTACTCCATGCCTGGGAGGGTTTAGGAGACTGGAGTTTGCTTTTGGAAGTGACATTTTTGAGCATTAGCTTTGGAAGGAAACATGCCCAATGTGCCGTACCTGTCTCCTCCCATCAGAGGACTGCCAACTGGGAATCTGGGGTTCCTGCTGACTCAGAGTGGCTGTCGTGAACATCAGTTATCCCGGGCCCCTTTGGGAGAAAGCTCATGGGTGTGTGTATCAGAAAGACTGGCCAGAGTTTTGTTTGGGGTCTCAAACTAATCACATGACCTCAAACAAGTGACCTTTCTGGTTCCCTTGTTTATTAAGCCCTAGGATAATCAATACCAAGTCAGGTGCTCTTACTAAGGACCTGCCACACACTAAGTATTTTGTCTATGTGTTCTTGTAAATGTCATGGTCACATTTTTATGTCTGTGTATGAGTAGCGTAGCATATGTGTGCATGTGTCCGTGTGTATACAGGTGTGCCCATACATTGTGGAGGGCATGCAGAGCCCAGAATTCCACATCAGGTGTCTTCCTCAACCACTCCTCACCTGGCTTACTGGGGCAGGATCTTTCATTGAACCTGGAGTTCACTGATTCCGCGAGACCAGAAGGCCAGTGAGACTCAGAGATATTCCCACCTTGGCCTTACGCCCTAGGATGACAGGCATGAGCTCTCATATGGGTTCTTTACCAAATGATCCAACTCTCCGGCCCTTGCCATCAGATTTTTAGCTCCTTTTTCTGATGAGGGTTCCAATCTTGGATGTCTGATTTGGAAGATGGCATCCTTCCTCCCTGAACTGGACTCATTGCATGAAGTTGTTTAAAGAAAAAAAAAAACAACAAAAACCTCTGATAGAGAATCAGCACTCAAAAATTATGGTGCTACCATTAGTGGTGGTAACCAGTTCCACTTTCTGAAGACTGAATTGCATGCGTTTTCGGGTTTGGGTTCTATGGACGGGCCCCTTTGTTAGTGACTGTGACTTACCCATTGTCTCCAGAGCTGCTCTCTGCCTCTAGGGTTCAGTTTCTATATTTACAGACTAGGGAAATATTGCCGTCCTTACTGGGAAAATGTGGGGACTGGAACTGGGGATTTATGTGAGTAAGTCTAGCACACAGCAGGTGTTTAACACATAGTGCTTGGAACTGGTTCTTCCAGGCTGGTCCCTCCCATAGTCTGCTCCTATCACTGCATAGTGGAGACAGTGCTCAGTAGACTTCCGTGGCATGGCCTTCAACACAGACTTGTGTAGCTAGACATTCCCCGGAGGGTCCCCTAATGTCCTCCCTGTTTACAGTGCGTCCAGCCTTCACAGGTAAAGGGTCCTTGTCAAATTCATCCCTACAGTCATGCAGGGAAGTAGTGTCACTGACTAGAAGGACTAAGGTTGGGATACCTAGTCCCAGAATCCCCCTAGAGCCCCAGGTTTAGAAGAGGTCCCTATAGCTCACAGAGACTACACAAATAAGCATCCTCCAGAGTCATATAACATTGGACTGTGCCCCCTTTCATGGTACCCCATCTGGTTGCTTGCCTAGGATTGCTTTTGAACCTCACTCCCTAGTGGAGAGCAGAGGAAGCCCTGAGTGGGTGTGTGATATTGAAATGGGCGGGGCATCAGACCTGTGGGAAAACGTCAAAGCTTCCCAGCCACTGGGATGAGGTCCGTAAATGGCAAAGCTTTCCTCCGATCCATGTGTGGATGTTACTAGTGGGTGAAGAAAATGGCCACCATAGCTTCCCCAACGCCACCACACCCCAGCTGGATGTTTATAGCCCAAAGACTTCTTCTCTACAGAGACTGCTCCTATCAAAAATAGTTAAACCTGTCTCCTTGGTCCAATTGTATACCATAAGCCCTGCCTCCTTGTTCAGTCTGGCTCATAAAGATGCTGCGTTTCTGTAGTGCTACAGTGTCTTTAGCACAGAGCTGAGACCACCTCCCCCACAAAGCCCACTTTCTGTCTCTGTGTCTGTCTGTCTGTCCTTCCTTCATTCCCTTGCCAACCCAGTCAGCTCAAATCCTGGAGTAATGCTAACCTAAGTAAGGCACCTCAGGTCTAGATTAAGAACAGTACAAGTGCCTCTCTGGCCCTCTCCTCGGGGTCTAACCCCAACCTTGGCACTCAAGACGTTTTTAGAATTTTAAAAGCCTATTCTTTTGTTTTGCTTTTAAGTGACTCATAATAGCTCCACATATTTATAGAGAGACTTTCTAATGTTTACTTGATGTGGCAAGGACAGGCCCAGGCAGAAGAACGAAAGGAAAGGGCACCTTAACCACTTAGACGCAAACCTCTCGGATGTCTCTACTTAAACCTACTCGTGACAGGAGACGTGACCCTGGGTAGTTGGAAAATGGCCTCAACAGCATTTCGCTTCCGTGTAGAGCTTTTGCTCTGACCTTTGGGAAATTGTGTATTCTGTCTGTAGCAGAGCTGACTCCTAGGGCTTGGCCCCATTAGAATCCCAAGGACTTCATCCCTGCCCTTGGGACAGAATGATGGGAGGTTGAAACAAGTCAAGATTGTGCCCCTACTCCTGCAGTCCCAGCTGGAACAGACAAGGTGAATGAAGCGGGCAGTCCTTCCCATGGGCGTGAGCTTCCATGATGGCGTGTGTTTGTCATCTGGAGATTGGCAGCTGACAAGTGGTCCCTGCATGTAGCCATCACACCTCTCTCCCTCTGGCAATGTGGGTTCTCCTTGGCACAAGTGGAACTTCTTGTGTTTGGAACTTCTTGCGTTCTAGAAGACTGTAAATAAATGGCTTGTGTTTGCCACACCTCCATGTGCCCAGAGCAGACATTGCTGGTTGATCCATTCCTGCCTGACATCTTTGCCTCTTCCAAGCCAAACGAGCATCCTAAAAATTCTGCCCCTCCACAGTCCACCATGTCCCAAGTGTCCACAGACAGACACATCCCTGCTAGGTTATCTGATGCTTTCCTGCTTGGCTTGATAGGTGACTGTGTCTGCCATAGGCTGTTTTAGATTACATGTGACTTAAAATACATCTAAGACATCAGAGAGAATGAGATTTAAGGCTCAGAATGTTTACCCTTGTGAGGAGGTCTGTACACTGGCATAGCAAGGAGGCTTCATGTACAAGAACAGGGACTTCTGGATCTCTGAAGGCCTGGGTGATCCTGCCAGCCAGACCCTCATTAGCAGCATGGCCCTTATCTTCCAAGATGACCCCACTCCTGGAAAACTGTGTTGTCCTCTCTTATTAACTGAAGTCTCAGAGGGGCCCTTGTCTTCCCTGGGCCAATTGATTTGACAAATAGATATTCTGGGCCCAACTCCCAGGAAGGGAGTTCCATTCCACTGACACCAACCCGATAGCAGCGTTGTTCAGTCACAGGAAAAGCCTATGTCCCCTTCCCTGTGTCCCACTTACAATATTAACATATTCATTCTCAGCTCTGCAGAAGAATCGAGGGAAGCTGCCACGTTTAGCAAGCAGAGCAATGAAAGTAATGCTCTTCCCGGCGGCCACATCTTCAAGTGAACAAGGACATTATTTTTAATCGATATACATGCTCAGTGAAGTCCAGCACTCTGAGAATTCATTTTCTTCTTTAGCAATTCCCCTGATTTCCGGGAGAGATAGAAGATTTTTATGCCATTGTGGAAAGGGGGATGTGAATATTGCTACTCCCACACCGTCCCCAGGACCCCTGTACTTAACAAGTCAAAGGATGTCTTCCAACCCATGATGCCAGCCTCCTAGAGAAACCAGCAGTCAAAGCCTTAACCCTAACTTGACCCTTTGTCTCTTCTAAAAGAGATGAGGTTTGCTTCTTAGAGGGCCCTCATGAGTTCCAGTCACGAGGGGATAGGGAGGGTCTAAGAGAACTTCCTACATGGGCACTGCTCTAAGA
Organism: Bramus lutescens; assembly: GCA_001685075.1. Classification (NCBI taxonomy): domain Eukaryota; kingdom Metazoa; phylum Chordata; class Mammalia; order Rodentia; family Cricetidae; genus Bramus; species Bramus lutescens. Next base: position 32,546 of record LOEQ01000700.1, on the reverse strand, counting down.
TGGAAGGATCTAGTTGCAAAGACCCATCTTGGCATATTGCCCAATTTCAGACTCCTATGAGTAATTACCCTGGGGATGCACGGGAACCCCTGTTGTCAAACTCTCCTGCTGTGACTTCAAGTCCTAACTCCACTTTCAAGTGAGTGGCCACACACACATCCCCCTGCTGCTCTGAGCACCCCTTCCCCCAGGATGAAATGGAGGTAGGAACACAGTCTCCTAAGCTTTAAGAGAAGCTTACAGAGAACAATGCGGGGCTAATCCAGCACCACGCCCAAGGAAATGTGTTTGGCAAACTAGCTTGATCGTGAGAGTGCATCCTATCATGCCTAAGGAAGGAGAGTAGTACCCAAAGAACCACCCAGAAGGCCCATTGTACAATACAATGAGGAGCCCAACCCCTATTCCCTAGACCAGAACTTCCTGGCATAGAAGCAGCAATGCACATTTTTAACAAACCGATAGAATTTAAGAGTCAAGTACGAGAGTCACTGACCCAGCTTGGGCACCTGCATCAGGGTGTCATGCTCCTGATGTCTGTAGTTCAACATCTGGACAGAAAATCAAGTGCCCCGTTTCCCCTTCTAAATGCACACATGCACATTAGTTCCCACAGCGGGCTTTGAAAGGGCATTTGCTAATTTTCCGCTTTCTACAGAAGTCATGACACCATCAGTTGTCAGCTGTGCCGGGATTCAGAGTTTCCCACTCCAGCTGATGCAGCCCCAATCTTCATTGCCCCTGCCTGGAAAAAATCACAGGACCAAGACAAGACCTGGATCTGGAGAGAAACCACAAGGCTCTTAGCTTTGATGATATTGTCTTTTTTAACAGTAGCTACTGTGCAGCAAAAGCCCAGGGTTGCTCCAATTTCAATGTCCAAGTAGGGAGTCTATCTTCATTCTAGGACTGGTGTGTGTGTGTGTGTGTGTGTGTGTGTGTGTGTGTTTTCATCTTTATATAAAATGAATTTTGGAGTTATAGACAGACAGCATGCTCCTTAGGGAGAACAGGTATTCAAATAGCTGAGTTCTGTAGATTCACATAGGAAGCACTTACCAGTTATATTTTGGGGCAGTCATGGTTAGGTTATGATGCTAGGGACTGAGCCCAGTGTCTTGTGAGGCTAAATGTGTACTCTATCCCTAAGTACATAACCAGCTCCCTGCTAGAATATTTTCTGGAAAAAATTTTGGGAATATACAAGATGTGCCATGTGGTGCCTTCAAAATATTCTGGAGACTATAAAAAGAGGAAATGATTACCTGTTATCCCAGACCCATGATTAGTATCTCTCATTATTTCCTTTTTGCCTTCTTGCCTTTCTGTATCTTTGTGATGTTTTCATATTAAAAAGATCGTATGATTGGGTTGTGAAAAGGAAGCAGAGTAGACTGTGTTCCTAAGTGCTGAGAACCATGTGTCCTGCAGCAACATGGGGCATGGACAGGCAGGACCCTGGAGAAGGTTCTATGCAGGAGATGGAATATGGGCCACAGGGCCGGGTACAGTGTTTCAGGTGGAGAGACCAGGGGTGAAAGGGACTAAGCTCAGTGTGGCTTCTTTTCAGTCACTCACCATGAGGTAGAGGAGTCTACCCCCTCTTCCAGACATTGAGAGGATCATTGAGGCTGCCTCAATAGGCAAACAGAAATGAAAAGGATGCTACGTGACTTTCAGGGCTGTGGAGGCAAAGGCCATGCCACTGTTTACTGGTCTCTCTTGGCTTGGGACATCCACTCTGTAATCTTTGATCTGCCATATCAGCTGCCCTGAAGCCCCCAGGTGGGACCCCATAGAGAAAGCGATACCTGAAGGACCCCAGCTATGAATGCTCCCAGGCCAGGCACTGGCACTGTGACAAAACACACAGAACACTCCCAGCAGAGTTTAGTCACCTTCCAGATTCATAAGCAAAGTAATGATTGTCACTATTTTTAAAAAATAAATAACCAGGACAACGTCTTTGGAAATTGCTCTTATTTTAGACTTGAGGTAAACAGATTGCCAAGAACAACATGCCTAGTGAGGCTATCTGGGGACAGGGTAGAGTGGCCTTGGTGCTGTAGCATGGCAAGGTGACAGTGGCTCCCCTGTGGAGGTAGTTTGATGACAGCTGGCAGGAATAATCCTCTCTGGTGGGTTCTGTCCACAGTGCCACCATGCCATCCCTGTCATCCTGACTTTAGGAGGTGGACATCACCACCCATGAGCATCCTGGAATCTGAAGGCAATCATACAAAAGGAGTCACTTAAGTCCTGATGCTCATACATGGTGGGACCATTTCTTAAAACCCAAGACTTGGCTCTGTCTCCACTGCCCACTTTTTTATTTGTTCCAAGTTGGGTGGAGGCTTCTGGTACACTGATGGAACACCATGTGAGAGTCTTGATAAAGTATAAGGTGTCTGGATAACTTGGCATGTGCTGAACTTTTTCTTCCCTTTGGGAAAGATCCAACTGACAGGCTTTGGGACCCATGGCCATAGCACTGCCAGGAAACTGAGTTCTCAGAGATCAATTTCTAGTCGTTTGAATTTCCTTGGCTCCAGCCTCAGAGAGTGGCATCTGGGCTGGACCCATGCCTGCTGCCGGAACTGTCTGAATCCTGGTCCCACACTTTTGATTTGGTCAGAACAGCTAACTATAAGGCAAAAACTACCACCAGCTTGTCAGTAGGGGTGCTTTGCCATTCCTGAAACTAAGGCCTCTTTAACGTCTGCATGCATGTACAGTCTCCTGGATTGCCTGACCAGTGACTTTCCTGAGAAATAAGTAGCTACTGACCCAGCCTCCTTCGACCAACCTGGATTCGGTGTGTCAAGAACACTGTAAAGATCACTGCAGCTCCTGCTGATTCTGACACATCCTGCTGCTACACAGCCCTCACTGCCTTGAGCCTGGATATTACATACGCTCTCGGGCTTCATCTGGCCCTCGGAGGCTTGCTTGCTGGGTTTAGAAGGAAGAAGGCATTGGAAGAGGCTGAGCACAATTACTTAATGTTCATCCACAACTAGGCAGGCGTCTCCAAGGACTCTGAGCTGCAGACGGTAAATAAATAGACGCTGGATTGATCTTTCCACGTCTCACACCTTCAGTGACTAGGAGGTGGAAACAGAGATGGTCGAGGATTAGGTAGCTGGATGCAGACACGGGGGAACCTTGGCAAAGCCACTCTCCTTTACCCTCTGGATGGTACTTGAGTGTCAGGCTCCTCTACCAGCCACTACTCTGCCCTGGATGCTGAAAAACAGCTCTTTCCACTTAGACAAGACACACATTGGGCTACCTACTCCCATTAGGCTGTCAGTGGCAGGGATGGAGCATCACAATATTCATGAGAAGGTTTGAGAGGACTCACTGACCAGCGATGGGTGGGCCCAGCCGCCAGCCCTCCGCCCCCAGCCCAAAACAGGGCAGTGTCAACAGCAAAAGAGGAGGGGGCTCTGTATCTAAATTTTGTAGAAAAGCTGGTAAGAAAGATGAGAATGGTAAAGAACCCCACTGCGTTACCCCATTATTTGCCCTGGAGAGAGAGTAACTCTGGCCACATGTGTAAAGCCTGTGTGTGTGCATCTTGGGTGTACCAGCCTGTGAAAGACACTGCCCGCTGCAGGACTGAACCCCCACCCCTCACCACTCACCTCAAATGGTCACCCATCTTCGCCTTCAAGAGTTCTTCGGCTTCTGTCAGAGATCATACTAAGCTGACAGTTGGCATAATGGAATCCCCAGGTTTCCCTGCACACATTGCAATCACCACCATTTGATGTGCCCCTTGAACCCCAGGCTCAGGGAACATAACTTTAGCTTGCCAACCTGGAGTGGTTTCTAACATCCCCCCTTCTGTAGGCCACACAGGAATTCCTGGGGCCCCTTCCCCACAGCCAGGCCTTGCTGGCAGTACTGATGGGCATCTGTTCTGGGTGTCAGCTTAGGGGAGAATGGCAGGAATCCTTGGCATCACCTTCCTGAGTGAAGAGGACTCTGACA
>LOEQ01000700.1:15831-28535 GCA_001685075.1 Bramus lutescens | reverse complement strand
GCCTGTGGCTGTCCAATAAATCTCATATGAATCCAAGGTTCCTGACCTCTCAGAATAGCAAAGCTTGAAGGCTCTCATTCCAGGGTTGCTCCTTGATGTCCACACATTCCTGGGATGGCAAGATCAGATGCCTGTGGAAGCCAGGCAGGCGCCATGATGACTAAAGCAGATGACAGGGAATGGACGACCCTGGAGAAGTCTGAAGGGTGCTGGTGACTCAGCTTCAGTCTTGTGTTGCTGCGTCAAACTCTAGCCCAAGCATAGATGGACCATCGTCCAAAAACAACAAGTTTCATGTGAGATCTCCCAGGGGTCAGCACCTTCAAATGAAAACGTTACCTAACTTTGTTCAAAGCAACATGACGGCCACCATTTTGTGGCCTTTGGTTTAAGTGCTCTGTGGAAACTGGCTAGTGAGCTGCAGGTGCTGCAGAGTTTTGTACTTGGGGGTACCCCCATAAAGAGACAAATCAGAACTGTTCTGGTGGGTGAGGACTCAGAGCTCAAAGTTGGCTTCTCCTTCTTGCTTCACAGTGTCAAGTCCTGAGGCCTCTCCTTTAGCCTCTGCTCTCAGACAAAGATGGTACATGCCTGTATTCACAACGCTTCAGAGGTAAAGGTGGGAAGAATACGTGGTTGAAGGCCAGCCTGGGATACTTGCCAAGTTCAAAGCCAGTTTAAACGGTATAGCAAGACCCAGCCTACCTTCAAAACGGAGGGCTGAGGATGTAACTCGGTTGTGATTGTATAGCATGCACAAGGCTCAGGTTCAGTCCACAGTGCCATGAGGAGGAAAAAAGAGAGAGAAAGGAAAATCTTATTGCCCTGGCTCCCTGAATCCTCTTTCCCATTGTGGATCAGGAGTTGCTGCGGACTTCAGAGATTCGAAATCCCTGCCAAGTCCTGAAAGCACAATGAAGGACTCCTGGGTTGCAGTAAATCCTTTTAAACAACCCCTCAGAGCTGCCATCATGCAGGTACAGGGGCATTGCCTGTCTCTTTACATGCCCAAGGTCTTCACAGCCTGCACAGCATAAAATACAAATAGATGCAGTGACCGGCCCCTGTCTCGTTCCTGCCCTGCTCTCCTTACCAGGGTGCTACTGAAATGAAAAATGGGATGTGGACTGTCTTAGCTAAGGTTTCAATTGCTGAGACGAAACACCACAACCAAAAAGCAGGTTGGGTAGAAAGAGGTTTATCTGGCTTACACGTCCATGTTGCTGTTCATCACAGAAGGAAGACAGGACAGGAATTCAAACAGAGCAGGATCCTGGAGGCAGGAACTGGTACAGAGGCCATGGAGGGGAGCTGCTTACTGACTTGCTCATGGATTGCCCAGCCTGCTTTCTTACAGAACCCAGGACCAGTAGCCCAGGGATAACATCATCCACCATGGACTGGGCTTTCCCCCATTGATCACTAATTGAGAAAACACCTTATAGCTAGCTCTCATAGAGGTGTTTCCTCAACTGAGGTTCCTTCTTTTCTGATGAGTCTAGCTTGTGTCAAGTTAACACACAAAACCAGCCAGCACAAGGACATCACGGTGTTTCCAACAGGGGAGCCTGGCAGGACGCAGGACATGCTCTCATTCTGCTCATCTATCTTCCTTACTTGTGGGAAGAAAAGACAGTGACTTTGACATTTCTGCTCCTCCTTCTCCAATCTGCTTTCGACAGATTTCCTGGAGGAGGCCTGGCCTCCTTGTTCAGAATGCGCTGACCATCAGAACTCACAGCCTTGGCTAACAGTGTGTCACCACTGTGGTGTGGTGGGTACAAGGGGAAAGACAACAAGCTCTCCTTCCAGACATGTACTCCCAGGACCAGCACTGCTGGGCACCTGTGACTCTACAGCCGCTTCAGCCCTGCCATGGGGGCAGGTGGGAGGCAGAATGTCCTCATCCCGCATAGTGACAAGAGCCCATTGATACCAAAGTGGAGAGGATGAAGTGGAGGGTCCCTGCCCTCACAGCTATGAAAGCCTTCACGTGTTTGATCATAAGTAACCCAAGAGGGAGCCTTCTGTTTTGCCTTCCACTCATCAAGATTTCCTGAGGTCTTTAGGCGGAATGGTCTGTTGAGCAAGACATAAAAGTGGGAAAACCCGTATTGTAAAAGTTTAGATATGTAGGGGGTTAGAGAATATCATGTGAGAAGAGGTGAGGGAGGGAAGAGGGGGCAAAGACAAGGCAGATCTCCACGCCTAGAGGCACACTGCTCTTAGGAAATCTCGATATGGAAAATTAGGATGCATCTTCTTCCACCTCTTCCTTTCCGCACTCATTCTCAAGAGTGGGGTCACTCTTTCATGGGATGCCTCCTCCAGTGATGGCCTTCTGGAGTTCCTCTGTCCGTGACTCTGGGGAGGGGCCAAGGTTATCAGTCACCCCATAGGAACGTTCGACCCTAGCTCCACCTCTTAATCCTTGGTAGCGAGCATTAGCCGTCTTCCTCTGTCTCTGTATGAGAACCACGCAGCTCTCTTCCTAAGTCTTCTCCAGAAAGACTTGGTGAGAGCAGTTATATAGCAGTTGCAGTGAACAGGTCACAGCCAGGTTTAGGGTTTCGGCATCTTTTGGGTATCTAGTTGTCTCTGTAGGACGTGTGTCCCTAGTGGACTACTTCGAGGCCTGATAGAACAAGATGAGAAGACGAAGGAAGCCAAGCTTGTTCAGGGGAAGCTCTGGACCCCTAGAGACCCAAGAGCCTGGAAGGAGAGTCACATTGCTACCCTGTTATCTCCAAGTGACAGCAACTGTTGTGTGTGCCTTTATTAATTGGACTTATTTTCTTGAAGTGGCATTTGCTTCTGATCTTGGTGTCTTGTAGTGTCTCCAATAAGCAGATGCATCTTCAAGGGTGCTTATCAATGAATCAGTGAGATGAATTAGCTTCGAAGATCCTGTTCCCCTTAACAGCATGTCTGGAAAGTTCTCAGGACTTCCAGATGGGAGAGACTCGACTTTACAGTATGAATTGCAATTGACACAGCGACTAAGAGTTGGGGTTTGGGGAGGGGGCGTAGCACCAGCAGTAATGAGACGAGGCTGTAACTGAACAAGTAGTGCATTCTTGCATAGCAGGTGTGAGCCAGGACCCCAAACGGTGCACTGATTAAGACAGGCAAATGAGAGATCAAGGGAGAGGAAGGGGAGAGGGGGAGGGGGGATCTCTCTCGGACACAAAGGACAGAGACAGATGCAGGGTTTATGGCTCCTGAAGGTTATGCAATTTGGGAAGTCCTTTATAATAACTGAACAACAACAAAAAAGTAAAAAAAAGCAAACATTTGGAATAAGAAAAAATAAGAAAAGTCACAGCAAATTACAAATAGTAAAATGGTTTATTTTTATTCTTTTCTGTAAAAGGAAAAGTCTATCTATGAAAATGAATAGTCACAACAGAATCTATGAAAAATGAACACCCTTTTTAATGTCTCATTATTTATGTGTGTGTGTCTGCACGCACGTGTGCATGCATGCCAAGTGGGTGCCTGTGGAAGCCAGTAGAGGGTTTCAGATATCCTGGAACTGGAGTTACAGAGGGTTGTGAGCTGCCTGACATGGGTTCTGCGAACTGAACTTGGGTATTTTACAAAATCAGCACACACTCGTAACCACTGAGCCATCACTCCAGCACCTAAGAATCTTTTTAAAACAGTTAGCTGTTGAATCTATTTCCATGATATTGTCAGAATCTCATGCTCTATATACTTCCATGGCCTTTAAAAGCATGTTTTGGCTGATCTTTGTTCTACTATTTATATTTTAATAATTTTATATAATCATTTCTGTAGAAAATATAAATATTGCCAGTCTTCCTAAAGAGTTGATCATACTTTATTGGCTTAGCTCAGAAAAATATAAGTCCATAGCTCATAATGCCAGAAATAAACCCCTATCAATGTTCTTTCATGATCAAACTGAGCATTTTAGGCATTTCCAATTTTCTCAATTCACTTGATGACTCCGTGAATTGATGCGATTCATTAGCCGGTCATCTTCAGTGTCCACACTAGTGTGAGATTGGGTGAAGTATATCTTGTCTTCTTGGGAGTCAGTATTTCATGTCAAATAAACATGAAGTTCATAAAAGTTCACAGATGACTGAGCTACTTCAGCTCAAGGGACAAGAGTGGGGAGAGGTGACGCGTCCATGCGGGGCATCCCAGCAAACATGGGAATGCGGGGGGTGAGGAGGGGGAGAGGAGAGAATACATGGGAACAGGTGAAGCGTGGGAAACCACATTAGACACTGGCAAGCCTCTAGACACAAACTAGCCTGCCTTTAATTAAGGAATCAGAGCCTGTCGATAAGTTGCTGAGCATGCAACAGCAACGAAAATGTTTTCCTAAAACAGTTAGCTAGCAGAAACGCCAGAGCTCTAATCCTCCTTGCCATCAAATACCCTTTGAAACCTTGCTACATGTGAGCTCATTATGCAAAGGCCATCTTGAACTAAATATGTGGCTTTAGATCAACATGAAGTACAGTCCAAACTCAACTTCTCCACACCGGGATCCCCCCAATACCGTAGATTCTCAAGGATCCGCGATTGGAGTTCAGAGTCAGAGCGCAGGCACAGTGACTATGGCTCTCATCAGTTGCAGGCACTGTATCTAAGTTCAGGAAATTTTGCTAAAACGGGGATCATGTGGATGTACTCTTCCAGTGTGTGGCTCCTCAGCCTTTATGAAAGACTCATGCGCATAGGAAGTTTGGGTTTTAAACTCCACTGAAGGAAAGAGGAAACAGAGTCAGGCCTTGAGGCATGAGGCCTGGCATGAGGTACAGAGACCGGTAAGAAAAAGGGTCCAGCATGCTCAGGTGGACAGGGCAGTGACCTGCAGAGGGCTTGACACAGACAGAAGTCAGAAGGCTCAGTCAGAGAGCCCGGGACAGGGCTCTGAGAAGAAAGCTGCTGGTAATGCTGCCACTTGAGATATTTTGTCTGGTAGTAGACATAGGATAGAGAAGTGAGCAGAAAGAGCACAAAGAGGAAGCCCAGGTACAGAGGACTCTAGGCTCGGGAGAGACGCGGAACACAAAAGCTGACCTGGAAGGCAGTGCACAGGGCTTGGAGGCAGAGGTGATGAGGGTAAGTGAGAGACGGAGGAGGAACCTAGGCAGCTTTTTCTGGCATCGCTGTCTGCGCAGCGTGCCAACTTAGGACTAGGAAGACAAGAAAGATGTGCTCACTCATTAGGAAATGCTTATTGTCACACGCTATATTGAATCTCTCAGAACCCATCAGTGGAATCAGCACAGTGCTATAAAGGACCAGAATGAGAATTCCTCAAAGCTTACTGCCTCTATTGCAGCTACTCAGCAGTTAAAAGAGCATCCCAGATGCGTGTGGGTGTAGATATATGGCTGTACCCAATCACCTATGGACATAGAAATGGAATTTTGTAATATTCATACATTTCCTGGCTTTTATTTTCTAATGGTTTCTATTTGCTTTAAAATGCAGAAGCGGTTCCTACCTCCTAGACTGTAAACCAGACTTGGCCATGGGCTGCCAGCAGTCCCCTGTGATATTACAAGGTTTTGGGGATCCCCACTGCAGAGGGCCTGATCTAAGTGACTCTTTACTCAGTGAGCAGCCCTCACAGGGCTCACCACGCCCCACCGTTGAGCATGCGTGCTACTGTGGGGCACGTATCTAAACCTGTGGAATTCTGGACAGCTCCCAGCCAAAAGTGGGCCGCTGCCTGAGTGCGCCAGGGCTATGTTCGCTCTGAGCCAGGTACTCAGCTACTGGCCAGAAAAAGTATCAACCAAGCTCGCTCCATCTCATGAGCACATTACAGCATGTTCCATTTTTCAGAAAAGCAAACTGAGGTTCAGAGGAAATAAGGGATGCGCTCCAGGCTGCCCAGTTGGCAAAGAACAGAGCCACATATGAGCCATTTGGAGAGAGGAAATGGGAGAAGGCGAGGGATGGGTCCTTGGCTTGGCTATACAACGAGGAGTTTGTGGAGCCAAGACAATACCCAGGAACACCCCACTGAAGACCCGCAGCTGCTGAGCCTCCTCAGGAGAGAGGCCAGGCTGAAAATGGGAACTGGGACTCAATTTTCCCTGAAGCTTCCCACAGTCTGGTTAGGCCACTCCCAGCATGCCTTCTGCCCCAGTCAGTCAAACCCACAACTAGGTTATGCAAATGAGTGTGATGTAGGGTAAGTGTCTGATGTGACGCTGAACCAAGGAGGTCAGCCTCCTGACCAGTAGCTTCATCGAGGACCAGGAGCACTTTAGCCCTCGGCTCGGGGGACACCTCTCCTGGACACTTTCCACAGTTTGCTTAAATGGTGCTTTGCCTACTAAGAGGAAGAAATTTGTTACCTAGGCTTGTGGGTCTTAGGAACCTCCCAGGTGCTAGCACCCAGTGTGGTGAGGAGATCCACACACCGGCTGTCTATCTGTTTAGCCGAGCTCAGAGAGGTAGGTACCTTGCGCCAACCTGGCCAACCAGTTCAATGGCTTTTTCCTTTTCTCCAGTTGGAATCCAAGAGCAGCGGGGCACAGAAGAAGAGCCCTCTCAGAACAGCATAGAGAGATCATGAAATCTATCCAAAGTCACACAGCCACCCAAGGGCAGAGCCATTGCTCACACCCTGAGGACCGGCCCCAGCATAAGGCTCTCAGCATCACACAGTTGCTCCCTCTTGGTCCATGGCTAAGAAGGAAAGGACCTTAGCAGCTGTGTGCTCAGAAGTGGCCAGAGCAAAGGAGCACTGTGGAGTACCGAGAAGCAACCCTGGCTTTATGTGATATGGGGATATTTGACATTGCGGATTTTCCAAAGCATCCCAGGGGGGAATGGTGTTGTTTGCTTTTCTATATTGCACATAAAGCACAGCCCCTTCTCCCTCTATCCCTCCCTGACTCTACTCCCACCCCGAGTCTCTGCACCCTCGACTCAACTGTCTCGCTGACTGAGTGCATTTCTTAGATTAAGACAGAGCATGAGTAATTTGCTCTCAAAGTCTCTTCTTAAATGCTCCCAATCTCAGAGGAGCAGCCGCTCAAATGTCAGTTTTCCATAATCCATATATGCGTCCCCAAAGCCTCCCCATATGAGGTGTGCAGGCACACTCTAAGGAGGTGACTGTGTGTTCTTTGTTTCTCGGCTTCTACCTCAACCCTGTATATAAGGACCCTGCCACCCATTACACTGCAGCTGATACAGGGGAGGACCTGGTCCATGACTCAGGGTCACTCAGTTTTCCCCAGCAAGACCACCCCTGTTCTGAAGATGCATTTTCCTCTGTTGATGGAGATGGAGGAGGCAGGAAGAAGCTGTGATGGAGACTTGATTCCTGGCTATTTAGAAGCCATGAAAACTAGCCGCGTGGGTGCTCGGGTAACCAGTGGGGGCCATGGGTATCCAGTGTGTGGGTGGACAAAAAAAATCTCTACAGATGCAATGACTCCTGCTTTATGGTTGCGCACTGCCTCTGTGGCTGCTGCCTTTAAGGGACCATTGATTGCAGGGAGATTAATCACTGCCTGAGACAGCTGAGCTGGTGGCTTGCAGCTCCCTACAGTTGCTGTGAGTCATTGTGCAGGGTGTGGATTTGAGACCTTTTGCCCAGAATCTTCACCACCATTGTCTGAGCTGGCACCCTCTGGGCCTTTCCACCTCCATGCAGCCCCAGCTCCAAGCTCACTTTGAGCAGGGCAATGTGTGTTAGAGGACTTGGTCGCCTCGTTAGAGGAGAGCAGTGGCCATGCTGTGAGCAAACCTCCATAGCTTGGAGGATGGGGACATCAGGTATACCTGCAATCTAATTGGATAACTGGACACCTACAGAAGGAGACAATAAAAACACACACACATAAACTGCAGATTTATACTGTCTTCTTCAGACACCACTTCTTCAAGTTCAGTAGCTTGCGTTTATTATGATTTTTCTTGTTGAGCATAGCTCGATTTTTACAGAAGTGCTTTAGAGCTATGTTCTCATCTGTTCTTCTCAGAGACCCAGCGATCCAGGGGGATATCACTAACTCATTGTGAAGGTAAGGAAGCTGAGATTTAGCATTGCACGGCTGGTCTAAGGCCACATGGCTGGCAGTCAGGCAGCCCATCGGAACTGAGACTTTGCGTCACAGGACATGTCTGAGAGGGCCTGGGTTCCAGCTTCCCTTGCCAAGGCCTTTGGGGTTTGAACTGCGATGCTGAGACGCTACTGCTGAGTGTCTCTGCTATCTTTGGGGAGAGAGAAACTCACTGCTGCAGCATGGTTGGGGATGGGGGATGTTACTTCGGAGCGCTGTGCTTGAAGTGTTTGGAAATTTTTCATGAAGGGAAACCTTGGTCAAGAGCTGTTATGTCATGCTGCCAAGAGGATTCTCACCGCCCATCCATGCCATCTAATTCAGTTTCTTGGTCTGAAGAAAAAAAAAGCTGTTTTTTTAACATTGAAAAAAAATCCATCATGGCCAAGTATGGTCATTCACACCTGTCATCCCAGCACTCAGAAGACTGAGACAGGAGGATTGCAAGTTAGAGTTCAGACTTGGCTGCCAAGTGAGACAGTCTCGTGAAGAAGAAAAATCAATTGAGAGCTCGTTGCCAGGGTTTAGCAATGCAAATGGTAAATAATCACATAAAGGGCAGCAAATTAAATGGCAATCAGATTAGAAATGGAAATCCAATTTCCTCAAGATGCTTTTGGCCACTGGTTTAACATATCTGGAGACTGCCAAGATCGCGGGCAATTCCTCGGAGACTCAAAGGGGAGGCAGCTTCAGAAGCCAGGGCTGTTATTCCTGGGTTCCCATTCCTGCAATACCTTGCTGACTCGCCCGGTTCTCAGCCCACAATCTTTCCTGCCTGATAGCCTTCAGGGCTCTCCACAGCCAGGGTTCACACTATTCTGGCAGCCATGTTCCCCCACATTCATCCACCTTTCTTTCCAGTAACAACTGGAGCTACTGCTGATCCGCATAGCTCATCCTGACCTCAGAAGCTCCATGCCACCCAAGGTGCTTTCCACTTTTTTTTTTAAGTCTCATGGCTGAATAACCACAAGACCTCACTTGCTTGATGCTTGATGACATCGTGAATGGAAATCCTCTACCAAAATGTCGATTATGGGCAAATAGCAGCAGCTGCTGTTCTTAGGACACATATAATTTTTCTGTGTGCTAAGATAGCATTGCAAAAGCTAATGTGCTCTTTATCAATACACGATGTTAAGTATAGGTTTTGCAGGGAGGTGATGAGAATGTGACAGGTATTCAGGGAAAAAAGCCACAGGGATAGTCAGGGACCAACAATCAAAATACCATGATGCAGCAGAAAAGCCACCCTGGCCATCAGGCTTTCTCCTGGGGAATCAATCTTCCAAAGTCCCATATTTCCTCCCTGGTTTAGAAGATCACAGAACAATGTATAGGACGTGGCTCATAAATCTCTCACATGGGGCTCACCATCTTCATGCTCTTAACGAGGTGGCTTGCATTCAGAAAGGGGACACTGATGGGAAATGGCACTGAAATGTAGCGGGGCAAAGCAAGCCTTGCTGAGGGAGTGGGGAGAGGAGGTCAGAGNACTGTCTCCCAGTCTTTCTTATTAGTCGGATGAGGCGGGGCACCGGGCGGGGATGGGGGGCAAGAAGAGAAGTCAGGAATAGTGAGTCTTTTGGCCATTGGGACTACTGGAAAGACATCTTGACCCCCCCCATATAAATGGGAAGCAAGAGGACAGGCAAAGCAGAAGCAGGAAGAGAGCTAGATAAGTTCTAACTGGGGGGCAGGGGGGAGGTCTGGAGAGATGGCTCAGTGGTTAAGAGCACTGACTCTTCTTCCAGAGGTCCTGAGTTCAATTCCCAGCAACCACATGGNACTGTCTCCCAGTCTTTCTTATTAGTCGGATGAGGCGGGGCACCGGGCGGGGATGGGGGGCAAGAAGAGAAGTCAGGAATAGTGAGTCTTTTGGCCATTGGGACTACTGGAAAGACATCTTGACCCCCCCCATATAAATGGGAAGCAAGAGGACAGGCAAAGCAGAAGCAGGAAGAGAGCTAGATAAGTTCTAACTGGGGGGCAGGGGGGAGGTCTGGAGAGATGGCTCAGTGGTTAAGAGCACTGACTCTTCTTCCAGAGGTCCTGAGTTCAATTCCCAGCAACCACATGGTGGCTCCCAACCATCTATAATGAGATCTGGTGCCCTCTTCAGGGGTGCAGGTACACATTCAGGCAGAATATTGTATTCATAATAAATAAATAAATCTTGGAAAAGTTTTAACTGTTTTGGAATCAAGCAACACTCTTCAGCAACTTACCCACTGAAGAAAATAATTGAGAGCAGAAAAACATTTGGAGCTTGTGGGTTACAGCTAAGTCATTGCTTAGAGAAACATTTACAACTCCAAATGAGGACTTAAAAAAAGAGAAAAAGTCAAAAATCAATGATGAAAGTTCCCAACTCAGCAAGGTAGAAAAAGAAAAGTAAATTAGACTCAAAGAAAATCAAAGGCAGGAGATAAAATAATGAAAAGAGCTAAGCCAACAAAACAGAAAGCAAAAAGCCAAGAGCTTCTGGCACATGGACTGGAAAAGCTATCAACTGATATGAGAGACAGGAGGAAGGTGTGAACGCCAGTATTAGGGATGCAAAGGAGGCATCACTGTAGATGTGACCAACATCCTAAAATAGCAAGAAGGTTTTATGAATAACTCCATAGCACTAAATTTAATTATTTAGAAAAATGGACATATTTCTTTTAAAACACCAGATATTAAAAGCAATGGTTAGAATGGCTGCAACCCAGGTCTACCTCCTCTAGCTAACGCCTAGACCAGAAATGGGGAGAAAGTTCATTATAGGGCCTGGGGCCAGGCACTGGGTGTAGAAGAGACAAGGGCTCAGGTTCTAAGCATACAAGAGCTGCTGAGAATCTACTTTAGTCAAGCGGCAGACAGCAAGGCCCTAGTTGGCTACAGCTGATAGCTAAAGCAATGGAAGAAATTCAGACAGACCGGAACTGTATCCAGAACCCCCATGGACACAGGCCACAAGCACTGAAGGACACCGTCCTCAAGTGTCACAGGACACCATGCTCTAGTCCTCTCTAGTCCTCACTGCCAGACCCCAAGTAGGCAGACCACCTGCAAGGCTTCCCACTTTCCTTTCCCAGGAGATCATGGAAGCTGCCTTCAGCTCCCAAGCATCATCACATCGTCTGCTAGGAAGAACGTGAAACCGGGTTACCCACTTGGAAAGAGTCTACCTCCTTTACAGGCAAAATAAAGCCATTACGTTGTCTGCACATATGATGAAATGAGTCTCAGTTTTGACACAGTCTTGCTTCCCAGGACACAATAGAAAGATCAAAGCCTAATTTTTGACAACCTTAAATTACAGCTCTCACACAAGTGTGGAAGGAGCAAGCAACAGTGATTAATTTACTTCGTTAATGAGAGAACGAGCAAGACTGTAGAGCTGGTGCTGCGGGGTGAAGGTGTCCTATGAAATTTAGAGACTGCCAAGTAAGCTCAAAAGCAATAGCATTAAGAACAGCTGCTGGGACTGGTTAGACCATGAGGTGGAGCTGAGAGAAATGGGATTAGTACCCCCACTAAAAGACTCTCTCATCACAGCTACTTGGGGTGCTGAGGCAGGAGGCTTACAAGTTAAAGACCTGCCTGGGATAAAAAGCAAGAACAAGGTCAGTCCAGGAAAGTTAGCAAGACTCTGTTTAAAAATGAGTAAAAACAACAAAAAAAGGTCTGAAGAGATTGCTCAGGGGTTGGAGCCCTGGCTGTTCTTTCAAAGGACCTGAGCACAATCATATCACCCCACAGGAGGTTCAAAACTGCCTGTGGCTTCAGTCCAAGGTGTCCTCTTCTGGCTCCCAGAGGCATTGCATGCGTATTCTAGGCATACAGGCAGATAAAACACAATACACACAAATGAAATTAAATTTATTCATTTATTTTTTATTAATTAAATTTATTTATTCTACCTCCTGACTGTAGTCTTCCCTTCTTCCTCTCCTCTTGTCCCTTCCCTTCACCTCCCCTCTGGCACCCCATCCACTCCTCTTTCATTTTTGTTCAGAAAGGGGCAGGCCTTTCATGGATATCAACAAAACATGACATATCAGTATGTTTCAGTAGGATTAAGCACATATCACATGACCCCCCTTGTATTAAGGTTGGGCAAGGCATCCCAATATAGATTCCCCAGAGCCAGCCAAAGCATTAGGGAGATCCCCTGCTCCCACTGTTGGGAGTCCCACAAGCAGACCAAGCTACACAACTGTCCCACATATGTAGAGGGCCTAGATCAGTCCCATGCAGGTCCCTTGGTTGTCAGTTCAGACTCTGTGAGCTCCTATGAGTCCAGGTTAGTTGTTTCTGTGGATTTTTCTTGTGAGGTCCCGGACCCCTCTGACTCCTACAGTCCTTCCTCCTTCTCTTGAGCTATGACCAATGCTTGGCTGTGGATCTCTGCATCTGTTTCAGTCACTAGCTGAAGCCTCTCTGAGGCTTTTGGGGTAGGCACCAATCTATGAGTATAGCAGAATATCGTTAGGCATCATTACATTGACATCCCCCCCGCCCCCAGTCATGTTTGGTTCTATCCTAGATCTCTGAGTCATACAGCCTCCGTGTCCTGGCACTTCAGACAATAAGGGGTGGGCTCACTCTCATGGCATGGGTCTCAGGCTAGACCAGTCA
>LOEQ01000699.1:406928-439804 GCA_001685075.1 Bramus lutescens | reverse complement strand
TCTCTCTCTCTCTCTCTCTCTCTCTCTCTCTCTCCCTCCCTCCCTTCCTCCCTCTCCCTCTCTTGTGGTGTGTGTGTGTGTGGGAGCGGGGTATGTGCACATGAGCACAGAGATCAGACCATATTCTCATTCCTTCCACTCTTCAATTGGAGTTTGGGAGCTCAGTACATTGCTCCAATGTGGGTCTCTGCCTCTGTTTCCATCAGTTAAAATACGTTATGAGATAAAATCCCATGTTACACCCAAAGAGAAGGCTGCTGACTCACTGAAAGTACTTCCCTGGAAAAGTTAAAACACGACCAAGGTGCTGGCACAGTTTGCTGACCCAGCCCCCATGCACAGCAAGCATTCACAGCTCCCCACTGTACTTGCTTGGATAGCATTTTACTGAGAATGTGCCAAAGAATTAGAACCTAATTCTTCAATTATTTTGGAGTCTGCTCTTAATTTTAAAACTGTATTCTTATAATAATCATAGTTTTCTAATTATTGAATGTTAACAATGACTTTGGTACATTTTCATCACACATTCTGATCAGTGACAGAAAATTTACGTTATAGTTGGAAAAAAGATTATGTCTTTTAGTATCTTCATTTCAGAGTGTTAAGTAATTATAAATAAAATATATGTATTATCCTATATGTATCATTGTTCAGGGAGCATGCACATTTGAATGGACACAACCAGGGTCTCAGGAGGGTAGTCAGATGTCAAATGACTGATGGAGGATACAATCTAGACAAAAAGGGACAAATGAGATGCTAAGAACTGATCTGAAAGGGTGGGATCAGGGGTCTTTGGTGTCCCACTCTGTCCAGCCTTCTCTGGAAGGATGGGTGAAGGGTCCTAGGGGAACCACCATTCCCAGACGGTGACTCTGAGCATTATACTTTGCAAACAAGTCCTATCATGCTTAGTAGGGACGCCATGGCTGCACTGATCATGGGTGCCCTACTTAGAATTTAAATATGTTATCTCTAAGTGATGCACTTTGGATTTGGGGTTTTTTTTTGAACATGAACTTTACAGCAACACTTCAAATATAAAAACCATCAGTGTTGGGGACTGTGGACCCCCAGACCCTGAATTTTCTGTAAACAACTTATTTTTCTGTGCTTGCAGCTGCTCTGAGCACAAGACCCTCAGGAGTTCCTGATGGCAGGAGAGTGGATTCTGGTGGGCTTGCAACTGAGAGTTAGGGTGTGGCCATTAGTCAAGGAGACCCTCTATAAGCTGCCCTGGAACACAATAAAGTTGGTGTTCTTGATTCAAGTTGGCATTCTTGTTTCAAGGATGACCCGTGTCTCTGTCTGTCTCTGTGTGTATGTGTTTCAATCTCCAGCCTCTTGCCCAGCTTGCAAACCATACAGCAGCATGTAGCATGTGGATCAGGCCTTGTGCTACACAGCAGAAGCAAACCAAGGCTGTAACAGATATGACTGTGTGTTGTTTCACTACTAATGATGCTCCTCGAGGAAGCCATGTTTGCTGATAGGATTCCAGAACCATTCTAAGTAATTGTCCTAAAATTAAAAGACTATGTGTGGAAATAACAGAAGAGGGGAGAGAGAGACAATGGAAGGAGGGAGAGAGGAAGAGGGAGGGAGAGAGAGAGAGGAAGAAGAGAGGGAAAGAGAGAGGAGGAGAGGGAGAGAGAAGCAGAGGGAGTAGAGAGGGAAGGAGAGACAGAAATGGAGGCGGAGTGAGGAAGAGAGAGATTCACATGTTCTGGTCTACTTGGTGTTGTAAAACTGGATTGATTATACCATTATGCAAATGTTTCACTTCCTTCTTGCTGTTCCTTCCACCCCTGCTCTCTTCTCTTCCCAAAGGTCTTCCAATATCTGTCAATGGAGTCAAGCAGGTGACTGGGGGTGGGCCAACTTAAACAGGTGACTTGCAGGGGCTGTCTGGAACGATATGCCATTTGTAGTGTGGAAATTGGTAAAAAGGGTCTCTCCAAGGGAATGGGCACTTCTGTCATGTGGCCTAAAGATAGGACCTCAATCTGTGACCCAACAGCACCATGCCAGTCAACATGGTGCAGGGATGTGACATCCCTCCATGACAGTCCCGAGAAGAAGGCTCCATAGCCTGGGTGGACTTGTGGGGACATAATGAACAGAAAAGGCTGGAAGGTAGTCTGCATCCTTCTCCACAGGTACAGCTACAGCTGTGTTGAGCCTGGGTTGGAAGAAAAGATAGATGAAAAGTTAATTGTAAAGATAGAGTAATCATCTTTCCCTTGTGCTTCTGTGATGGTTGCTATGGTCCACTTGACAGGGTCCAGAACTACCTAGGAGCCGAGCCTCTGGGCACAGCTATAGGGGAGTTTTTTGATTGGTTGGATTAGTTGAGATGGGATGCCCCACCTGGATGTGGAGGGCATCATCCTGTAGGCTGAGTACTGAACTGAAGGCGAATGAGAATGAGCTGAGCATCATCATTCATCTCTCCCTGCTTCCTGAAATATGATGTGACCAGCTGCCTCCAGCTGTTGCTTCCATGATTTCTTAAAACACAAGACTGAACCCTTGAATTGTGAGTTAGGATAAATTCTCTCTTTTTAAAGTTGCTTTTGCTAGGTATTTGGTCCCAAGAAAGAAAGCAATTAATATGGCTGTGCACCAGAAATCAATGTAGAGCACTATTTCAAGGAGTTAGTGAACAGCATTAAAGACTTGACTATATCTGCTAAGAAATGTGGGATACGGGGAGGTAGTGAGTTACGGTCCATGTGTGGGGTTAACATCTACTTCCTTCATGGCAACTCATCTTTAGGATAGGATAGTTCACCCCAGAATTGAAACATTATCCAAATTTACTGTTATATAATCAATAAAAGTTTGTTGTCAACAATGCTAAATGTAGAGACATAGGATTGCCAAGTCACTGACCTGTTTGTGGAGTTTAACATCTAGACTCCAACAGTCTAGGGCTGAGGGTAGAGTTGTCACTTTCTCAACAGCGTTGGCAGTGTATGGTATCCAATATTGGTATAGCTGATTCTGTCTGCAGAGTCATATACCATATTGTCTGTAGCTTGTTGGTCAAATCAAGTCTTACAGGCAGGGACAGGGCATCTAGAAGAGAAAAGAACTAGAAAAGATGGCAGGTACTAGCATATCTCTCAAGGACTCCAGTGTATGCATAAAGAGATAATTGAAATAATTCCCTGAAAGTTGAAGCCAAGTTTATGCAGATAAAGAGAATAAAACATTTGTAACTATGTACCTACAGAATTGCAGATCCAAAACTGAAAAAAAGAACAACCTTTAAAGGCAATCTCTCTTTCATGAACAACGTTGCGTTGTTGGAATGATTCAAGTTCAAAAAAAAAAAAGATCCACCTTAACAACATGGAGAGGAATGCTGGTGCTGCCACTCAAGACAGGAGGTGGAATGGGTGGGATGGGATGCCAGGTAACATGCAGTAGTCAAGGAAAACAGTGAAGGAGGGCATGCCTCATGCTAGGAAGGGTTTCCTGCTAATAAAGACAGGGAATGAGTGTCAGTCTGGATCCTCCCAGGAAATGTGAATGGCAGGATATGAGAAAGGGAAGAGGAGAGAGAGGTTTTAAAACCATGGAGTCTCTGAAGTCCTGAGGTTGCCATGTGTGAGCTTAGACTACCGCTACTGCTGAAGTTTGAATACCTGAGACCGAGGAGCTCAGGGACTTGAAGGCAGATGTTGGATGTCCCAGCTGGAGAGCGAAAGGAAAGGGTGTGAAGGGTATTGGACTCTCCCCCATCATTTGCCTTTGTTCTCTTTCTGGGTCTCTATGTCTTGGATAATGATACTTGAATTGTGGAGGGCCGATCTTCTTCCTTGAATCTCCTGATTCAAATATTAATCTTTTCTCAACACCCTCACAGACATATTTAGAGATGGTTGCCATTAATGCTGTTCACTATCTGGGTATCCCCTAACTTGTCAAGTTGACATAAAATTAACCTTCAGGAGAGGGACAGACTGCAAACTGACGAGGATGCAGAGCTGTGGAGATTTTGTTTTGTTAAGATTTTTAACATGGCAGCAAATTGGACTTGTTGGTACTGAGGATACTGATATCCTGAGGGTCTGGGGGCCTTTTAACTCTGAAAAATAATAATGAGGAAAAGTGATTAGCTATTTTAATAACACAAGAAGCTTGGATCTTCATCAGTTCTACTAGCTTTTTATCTTTGGGCAATGAGCAGATAAATAGTCTTACCCCAGCAAGAGATGCTGACTTTGCAAAAAGCAATGAGAGGCACAGACAAACACCCTGAGCTATGAAAGCTCTGTTGTCACCCCAGGACATGCTGCATGCCCACAGCAGCTTGAGTCTGGCAATCAGCATGAGACTGAGGGAGTGTTAACTGTACAGCTAAGGACATATACAGACGCCATCACATGTCAAAGGTGACACAGAATCCCTCTTTCTTCTCCTCCTACACAGGTACCATGAAGTGAGTGAGAGGCCCTCATATAGAAAGATCCAGACCAATAGGCAACCATAGCCAGTTCTGACTTGCCAGCCAGCCCCGTGGGCCATCTTGGAAGAGCATCTCACAGCTCTGGAGAGTGGTCCCAACTGAAGGAGCCTCTGACTCAGCTAGCAGGAGACTCACAAACATGGCGATGACTGGTGGAGTTTTAAACCATTGGATTGGAGAAATCTGACTTGCAGCAAAAGGTTGCTGAAATGTAGTTCTTTCATCTAATTGTTCATAAAACAAACATTTCCGGAGGACTTCCTGTGAAAAGGCAAAGAAGAGATGGCCTTTGGGATTCAGACCTCCTGATATTGTCCTTCATGAAGTTCTAGGACCTGTTCTAGGAAAAAAGAACATTCCAGAACACTTAATCCTAATTGTTTGTAAACCAAGTCTTTTTTTCCCTCACTTCTTCTTCATGGTTCCCACAACTTCAAAGTGCAGTAGTGAAAATTCTTCTTTGGACTTCCACACCAACGGGATCTCAAATCTCCATACTTGTCTCTCTAGAAATTTAATGCTCATCTCTTCATAGCACTGTGAACATTTATGGGGACCTCTACTATCCTAATCCTACTTCCATTCTATAGACTTTTATTTCCTTTATTTATTTGGAGTGTTTGTGTGTGTGTGTGTGTGTGTGTGTGTGTATTTGCATTTATGCCATGGCACATGTATGGAAGTCAGAGGACAATTTGTGGATTTGGTTCTCTATCTTACTGTGTGGGTTCCAAGTCATTAGGCATGATGGGAAGTAAGTATCTTTACTCACTTGAGATATATCACCAGTCATAAAGCATCATCTTATCTTGGTGCTTTTTCTTCTGCGCCTTGGTCCAGGCTCCCAGCGCTTCTCTTCCTTTCTTTGGAACTTGTGCGGCATCTTATTGGGAGTATGTCTGCAGGAGGCACAACACATGCTTCCTCTTCTGAGCCTGTGCTCATCTGAGCATCTCCTTGGAATACCAGCTTGGGGCTCATTGACATGGAGTTTTTGGGCTCTGACCCTCAATCTACCACTGGTCCCTTTTCTGACCTAGGGCTGGCACAGAACCCACAGATATCTTCACTCTCATTTCAGACAGCTTGGTGCTTGTCCCTAACTTGCTTTTCTTCTCATTGTCATCCAGTGCTGCAGGTCACAACAATCCCAGTTTAAAAGTCAAACTTTTGGATCCTAATCTCAGTTTGGACAGTACAGGTGCCTCCCTTCTCATGAGGACCCCTACTTCTTTCTCTGATCCTGCCTCCTTCCTCCTACAGACCAGCCAGCAGCAGTCTTCCATTCTGATGGAGCCCTATAGACCTCAGCCACCTGCGGCAGCCCTGTAGTTGCCTTTCCTGGAGTAGCACCTGACTTCCTGGCTTTGTCTGGGCTTGCCTCTCCTGCTGCATGAGGGTCGTTTTCTAGATTCTGTGTCATCCATCAGGTATCCAGCCCTATCTGTAGGTGGGGGTTCAACAGGCAGGGCTGGGTCTCTGGGAATTTGTATTCTGGGGACCAGGGAGTTTGTTCTTCTTCATTTCTCCATCCAGACTTACATGGACAGACGAGCAATGCTATCCATTAGCCATGAGATTTTTTGAAACCATGTACTATCTGTACTGAGCAGACTCTACCTTGACCAACAGCTGCAAGTGGGGAAACACTTTGCACAATACCTAAGAGCCCTCCCTGTATCTCTTACAATTACAAAAAGGATATAGGGGCTGGAGAGATGGCTCAGAGGTTAAGAGCATTGACTTCTCTTCCAGAGGACCTGAATTCTTAGCACCCACGTGGCAGCTCACAACTACCTATAACTCTAGTTCCAGGGTACCTGACAAGCTCATAAGACATACATATAGCTAAAAAAAAACCTACCAGTACACTAAAAACTGAATAATACATATTTAATATATATTTTAATATATTAAAAAATCAAAAGAGATGTAATGTGGAGGGTAGATGGATACTTGGTCAAGTCAGGGCAGTTTATAACAATAAGTGATATAAACCACAGGGCCTGGATGTGGAAACTCCCTGAACAGGCCATTCAGTACCATAGGTAATACGTTCTGCTTAGGACAAGTCTTCATTCTTTGTGAACCTCAGTTTCCCCGTCAAAGCATTGGGTTGGTGCTAATATCTTTCCTGTTTTTTATGTGGAGAAGGAGTCAGATAGACATGACGAACTGACCCACAAACCATACCTATGTTTTTAAGAATCCACATTATTTATTTTCCCCAGCTATAAGATGAAATCTTGTCTCTGGAACCATCTGGGCTTCTACCATGAAACTAAATGTAAATATTTTAAAATCCACCATATACTGCAAATGGCAGCCCTGCCGTCTGCAGACTTCTCCACGGCCCTGTCCAGATCATGAACTACCTTCCTGGGGCTGTGCTGGAAAATGCCCTTTACTTTTCTCACAAATAAGAAGTTCTGGACCCAGCAGCCTGCCCATGACATCAAGCTACTAAATTCGCACGACAGTCATGAAACTCTCCCATCATTGGGGACACGGTGTGATTTTCCGCCCCTGACAAGCCTGTGTATTGAGTATGATAACAGTTACTTTGTCTTCATCCACTGCCCGACTATCATATCAATCCATTTGATGGTCCAGCCAGCCGAGCCCGGCACTTCTGTATCAATCTTCATAGAGCTCTGCCTGTTGTCTAACAAAAAGCCTGAAATGAGATCATTCAATCACACCGCCGCCCAGCCGCGCGCCTGGAGGATTTTAGCTCCCTGTCACTTTTCCACTGTGCCAAGGAGAAAACAGGGCTAATTGCAATGGAAACACCTGAGAGCCACCAGAATGGAGCCGACTGCGTAGACCATGCAGGAGTCAAGGAGAAGTAGACTGGTCAGTGCAAGCTGCTTTAGAACAAAGCTTTGGCAGTGCGTATAAACAGGGACTTCTGTTCGCTGATGTCCCCAACATGTGATTGCTGTGGTTTAGGGTGCTGTTTCCTGAAAGGGATATTTATTGCCTCACTACTTTCTAGAAACCTCTAGAGAAGCCATTGCATGTTAGATAGACAGTGACAACCCTAAAATATGCCAAGGTTTTCTTTAATTTTAAAATGGAATAAAATATTTTATAAATCAGAAAACATGTCAAGAAAAAATGATACTGCTCTTAAAATCTGGTAGGTGATATGAGAGGGAATAGTAACACAAACATGGTCTCTGTGTTGCTTGAACATTTAAGTCGCTACATCAGTAAAGAAAGAGAGAAGTAGGGAGGGGGAGCTCTCGCTCACCCTGTTTGTTTCTACTCCATTTTGAGAAGTTTGGGATTTCAGGAGAAGCATTTTCTCAGTGCTAAAACAACAACAACAACAACAAATGCAGAAAAAATGACATCCAATGAATCTAGTAATGTCTTTTCTAATAAAACTGAGGGAAAGGTGTTGATGCTGGGAACAAGTAGGGAAGGATTTTTATCTCATGGTCTAGACTCTTCTGTGAAGGGACCTGGGGTTTTACAGATGGATGCTTAGGAACAGAAAGATCTTCAGCATCTCTTTAAAGAGACAGCACACTGTTTTAAGAAATGAAAGAATGCCCAGTCACCATCAGCTTGAGAACAGATTGCTGACCTTCAGCGCCCTTGAGTAAGGCTCCATGTGCTACGGTCTACAACTGCACATCTTCACGCTATCTTCTGGGGAAGGGCATATCACGCAGATCATCCTGAATTAGGCCAGGAGTCACTTCTGGAAACATGAGATAGGAAGGGAGTTTGTCATTTGCGGGTAGCTGCCGCATCCCTGTGGGCCAGATGCCAAGGAACATGTTAATTATCTCCCTTCATACCAAACCTTTATGCTTTAAATACAGTCTCTCAGAAACCCACAAGCAGATGTGCAGCGGTATAACACAAATGAAAAGCCACACCGAGGTTCTTTAGGTGCACCAGTGGGAATTCTGGGGTGTCGGGTGGTGCTTGTGGGGCTCCAGCGCACATCTGCGGCTGAGGCTCTGACCCCTATTTGGCTTTTCATGCATTTGTTTTTCTCTTATTTTAGGCAGCACAGGGAAAAAACAATGTTGCTAATGATTTCTCTGTGACCTCATTTGGCTATAGTTTACACACACACATAAAGTTCTCGGTGCAATATTAGAAAGACACAAAGTGATATTAAACCCGAGTTCCTGCTGCACAGCAGAAACGGAAAGAGGGAAAGGAGACCCCAGGAATGGCGTTCTTCTTTCTGGGAAAAAAACGTTCTTTGTTGTGACCTTGGATGCTTGCAAAAGATGACAGGAGACAGGAAAAGTGCCGAGAATGCACAGATACACAGTCCAGATTTTGTGGAAGGTACCTGCACAAAATTATTCCATACTTCTCCTCTCATTCCACGTGGGCCCAGAGTCCCTCTGCTGTTGAAAGCTAATGACCAGTTTTGCAACGTCACCAATTTTTTTTTCAACCATCCAAATACCCCGGATTCAATTAAGCTCGTAAACTTCCTACCTACGGTTCGGTGGGTGAGCAGCGCCGTGTAGGAGAGGAGCTGGAGAGTGTGCTGTCCGTGTGAGATATAGTCCAATCAGGACCAAAGTTTTCCTTGTCAGTTTTGATATATCCGATAATAGCTGTAGGTTGTTTTGCAATGTCCAATGTCCTGTGAAGATGGGCTTTTCATATTCTTTATTGTTTTTTACTGACAAAATGTTGCCTGGACTTTTGCAGTTTTGTGAAATGAAACAACAGTAAAAACAATATATAATTTAGCCTCTTCTGCCTGGCTGAGCCTCATCCTGTGGCTAGTTTTGGTCAGGATATAGAATTTCTATTGATTGATCCCTTATAAGCATAGCCTTGGAGAATGAACGCCCCCATCCCTAACAACACAGCCCATTCTGGTCCTCTCTGCACATGGGTGTCAGCACCATAGCCTCCATGGGTCAATTAAAACCATACTTCCTGACAGCTTGGATTCTGGGCAGATAGAGGAAGAGTACAAGCCATTTTCCAACGCAGGCCTAAGACATCATGCTGTCCCTAATCTGGTTCCTGTGAGGTTCTTCGGGAGGTGGCTTGTTTCTTCTTAGGGGTCCCAGTCCTCTTTCATGTCATGCCCTTCACCCTACATGTGTGGAGACAGTGTTTGGGCAGAGTTGACTGATCTGTCAGCAAATTCTTGTGTCAATAATGCCAGTCTGTGTTACCTTTCTCACGGTCATGTATACAAGTGCAGGCACACTGGTGGATGTGTGGTAAATTGTCAGTGAGCTCAAATGGAAGGCACCCATGTATGGATGTGTGCAGACTGAGCACACATTTCAGGCTCGGTCTCAGATCACCCCCACCCCACACATGCACACATCCATTGTCTCTTTGTAAATCACAAACTTCTATAGTCAGAACAATTGCTTAAGATTTACTTCTGTCAACCAACTGTAGGGCAGAGAATCAATGGTTAACGGGTACACTTGCAGAGAAAAGCCCATATGAAAGGCATTGCTAATGTTTTCTCTAGCTTTTTTCACAGCAGTTAACAGGTGTGAATTGGCAGTGGTTAGCATAGACCTCTTGCTGTGGCCTGGCCTCTTCCCTTTACTGCATCCCATATCCCCAGCGTTTGCACCTCCTCAACACTGGGCATTCTGCAGAGTGTACTCCTGTTGGCATGGTTCCTATACAGATGCTCTGTGCAGAATGCAACGAGACTGGGGAACAGGCTTCAAAGCTGAGAAACCAACCCTCAGTGACTGAGCCTTCCCTGCTGGATATGGGACACGAGCAGCAGGTGTATCAGAAGCCACAGAGCCTGGCACTGCTGCAGTCCCAGGAGCAGTTGTTGGGTCTTGGGATGTAAAGGAATGAAATATGATGGCCTGATGGCCTCACCTAGATCTTCACAGTCATCCGCAGTACATTACCTGATGTGGAGCGACTCTGAGGCTCAGAGAGATGGGCAGCTTTTCCAGATTATACAGGAAATCTAGAGTTGGAGGTTGGAATGATGTCAGTGATTTGTGTGGGCTCCTTCCAGTCTTCTCTCCTTCCCAGACAATTTTATCCTTACTGAAAAGCTACCATTCCGCTCTTAGAGAAAGGACTTGACTATGTCTTTCCCTTGCTGCAAAGCCATAATTTATGATTCTCATCACAGAGTGACATATCTGTTTCTTTTGTTATCGTTTTCCTTGTCAAACCATTTTTTTAACCATTCTTTTGTTGTTACTTTACATGGAAGAAAATGGAGACCAAGAGAAATTAAGTACATGCCAAGGTCACAGGGACCATCAGAGGCAGGGTTCAAATACTCACCAAAGGCTTGGTCTCACAGCAAATAGAAAATAATGCCTTCTCCCCTTAGAATGGTAAAAAGCTCGGAACCAGGCCTGCAGGATGGAGCCAGAGCTGAGAAATGCCGAGCTGGAGTTGGGGGATTTTACAAAGGTAGATTTGGGTGAAGAACACCTGGAGCTCTGCTGGTGCAGCAGGTACAGGTGGAGCAGGTGCAGGAGGAGCAGGTGCAGGTGGAACAGGTGCAGGAGGAGCAGGTGCAGGAGGAGCAGGTGCAGGTGGAGCAGGTAAGGGTGCAGCAGGTACAGGTGCAGCAGGTGCAGATGCAAAAGCTGTAGTTGTCCAGGGTGTGTAGGAAGAGACAAGGGAAGCCCAGTCATGGTGGAACAGCTACTCCAACAAGTGAGTAGGGGCAGGTACAGGGGTGAGCAGGCAGGTGTGCACTGAAGTATTTGGAATCCTAGGTTTCTCTGTTTTCATGTGCGTATGGTGGCAATAGTGGGGACTATCTGAGGTTACAGGAGTTATACATGGTAAAACTTCACCCAGTCTCAGGAGATTTCATCTCCCATTGGTCTTCAAAGCTCATCACAGAAAGATTCAGGAAAGCACATACAGAGGAGAGAATCTGAAGCAACACACTGCAGAAAGGTCAGACACTGGATGGACACCATGCTGATGACAGGTGTGGAGTGTGGCTACTGTTGTGGGGTGACATAGGGTCATTTGGATAGTCTTGACATCTTTGACTTGACATGAACAAGTGGGACCCCACTTCAGAGCTCAAGCAGAAGGGTGACATGGAGAGGAAGATGTGCAGACTTTTAACACAAAACGTGAGCTGAGAACTCCAGCGCAAGCACAGCTCAATGACTGGGGACAGCAGGGCACACTAAAGAGAAAAACTACACACAGAAAGGGATTAAACAAGGAAGGGAGGAGGGGAGAAAATGGGGAGGTAGAGCACCAGTGGGAGGGGATAACAGAAGCAAAAGGAGGTAAGGGTAGGATGGAGAGGACGGGAAGAAAAGAGAGTGAAGAGGAGGAGGACAAAGGGAAGGCGCAAGAGCAGGAAGAGAGTAAGAGCGAGAAGAGGGAGCAGGAGGACCGTAAGAAGGGTGGAGAAGGTTCTGCTCGGCACACATTCCCTCTGCTGGCTCGTCCTCCATAGTGCTTTCTATGTCTTTTCTGCTCCGTGGGCTCTTGAAGCCTCTGCCTTCCACAAGCACCACCTTGGACATCTGCAGTCCTTCCTCCTCACCTCCCAGTTCTGTCTCCCTGCAGGGCCCATCACTCCTCTCTCCTCCAGCTTTGGTCCTCCTGTGACACTCCCACATACTTTATCTCCATGGCTGCTTCCCTTAGCATCCTTCTGTCTCGGTGGCAGAACTCACAGCAACACTTTATGTTCAAGGAAGAGATTTCACCTATTTGGGAGGAGACCTTTCAACATTGTCCAATGCGTTAGTTTTTAAACATTAAGCATAGAGGATATTGTAGGTGTATTGAAAATGTGGTGACAGCTCTTTATCATGTTTTAGGACATTTTAAAGATTTTCATAAATAGGTTTGCCTAATACACAGTTGTTATTGTCCTATAAATGAATCTTTTTAGTAATTCACCTAAATTATCTTAAGTAAACTCAACAAATTTCTAAGTCCTTTTAAAGAGCATATTAAAGAGAATTGAACCCATGGAAAAATCAATTGAAAAATGGTTATGGTTTTGATGTAAAATTTAAAAGTCTTATTTTTTTCTATTTTTTAGATGCCAAATGGAAAGGCAATGTCTAAGCAGACAATAGCACATCTAAAGTTGGATATGTGAACCAAGGAAAGGACTCAGTTGGTAAAGAGCTCGTTTTGCAAGCAGAAGACCTGAGTTTGATCCTACAATCCATGTAAAGAACTGTGTATACACGGGGAAAATAGCTCCAAATGATACATCAACTTTACAGTCCCTATACCTAAGGTTCAAGGGAAAATAAAGAAGAGGGGAAAAGGTTGAAAAAGCCAGAGAACCAGAGACCAGGTCACACACTATGTGGTAACATCATTTGAACATGACTGAGAAACCACACCTGGGAAATCTCAATCCTCTGGTCTCCTAAATAATGCAATAATGATACCATTCAATATGAAAATTGCATATGGCCTACCCCTTGATAAAGAGCTATAGGAAATATAGGAAATCAATGTCTGGAGAGAGAGGGAGAGACAGAGAGAGAGACAGAGACAGAGAGAGGGAGACAGACAGACAGAGAGAGAGAGACAGAGAGAGAGAAGGGGAGAGAGAGGAAAGAGAAAGAAAGAAACTCTTTTGTCTTGTAATAAATCATAACTCACAACAACCTAGGGAAGAAGGTGTTCATTTTGGTTGTGGCTCTAAAAGGATAAGAGCATGACAGAGAGGACTGGCCAGCAGTGATGGGCCTGACCGCAGGAGCTGGAACCGAACTCACAGTAAACTGAGAGCTCACACTTCAAATGAGAAAAGCAGAAAGAGCAAACAGAAATGGGGTGATAAACAGAAATAAACACTCCAAGACCACCCCCTGTGACATTTCTTCTAACAAGGTTCCTCCTCCCAAAGGTTCTACAACCTCCCCAAACAGCAAATAGAGCCACCAGCTGGGGACCTGGTGTTCCAATATCCAGAACTATGGGGACATTTCTCATTTAAACCATTACATCTTTGCAACGATAATAACTAATGAAGAAATTGTGTATTCGAGGTGGGACATGGGAGGGACTGGATGGGAATGACAGAAATGGAGTAAACTATGTATTTATGTATTAAATTCTTCAGAAAAGTGGGGGAAGTAAGTGATCAAACAACTAAAATGCCAACCAACTGTTACAGGGAGCTGCTTGTTAGTTCCTGGCCACTTAGCCCCAAAATAATCACATAGAAACTGTATTAATTAAGTCACTGCTTGTTACACTAGCTCTAGCTTCTTACTGACTAACTCTTACATATTACTTTAACCTATCTTTATTAATATGTGCATCACCACGAGGCCGTGCCTACCAGCAAAGTTGCAGCATGTCTGTCTCGTCTCCAACAGCTGTGCTATGGCTTCTCCCTGAGTCTGCCTTCTCTTTCCCAGCATTTAGCTTCATCTTTCCAGCCTAGCTCTGGTCCACTATAGCTCTGCTATAGGCCCTATGCTGTTCCTTCATTCATTAACCAATAACACATAGACAGAAGGACCTTCCACACCAACCAACCACCAGAACAAACAAAAGCGCTGCTGGGTGTGGTAGTTTACTGATAGCCCTGGTGGTAGGGAAGTCAGGACATTGGATCCATGGGCTAGTGGAATTAGATAGCCCCAGACCATGAGACTCCCTCGCAATACAAGAAGGTTTGGTGCAGTGGGGCTTACCTTTAAACCTAGAACTTGGGAGGCGGAAGCACGTGGGCCTTCTGGGAATTCCAGGCCAGCACGGGATACTCAATAAGATCCTGCCAGAAAACATTAACACCCAAAATAAAGCAAAGCAGAAGCAGGATGGATGGCTTCTGAGGAATGACACCTGGGGTTGACCTCTGACCTGCACACACACTTGTGAATGCACGTGCATGCACCTGCACACACACGACTAATACAAAACTGCACACATATACAGCTATCAGATGAACTGCAAGTCTATTAGTGTTTTTCTGTGCAAGATGATGTGTTATATCAATGGGGTGTGCTCTAAATTTTCCCAAAAGGAATTCTATCTCAAAATTGACTTCTGAAAAAGAAGAGGGTGGAGAGCTGGCTCATGGGTTGATGAACTTTCTGCTCTCATGGAGGTACTGGGTTCATTTGGCAGCATGGTACCTCATATTAACCTGTAACTTCAGTTCCAGGGGCTCCAATGCCTTCTTCTGACCTGTGCAATCAGTAGGCACACACACAGTACATACAAATTCATGAATGTCATCCTTCATACTCATAAAGTAAAAATAGACAATTTTGAAAGAAAGAATTGAGATTGGGAGCGCACTAGTGAGGGCAAGGGCTTTCCGGGGTGAATGAAGAATGGTGTAGAAACTGAGAAGTTGTAGGTGCCTCTTGGGCAGCCATTCTGTACACAAAGGAACACGTGGTGCTATTGGAACCCAGGCCTGATCCTCACGCTCTGAGTGCATAGACACTGACCATTTCCCAGATTTCCTGTGCTTTCGTTGAGTCAGCATTAGATGAGAAGTACTTTACATGATGAATGGAAAAGAGTTCTTCCTTTAAAGGTGCTTTCCACGTGAAGATGTGCGGCTGCGAGACGCACGTGTAATAAAAGTATTCATCCGTATCGCCCATAGCAACTTAAGTTCCTAATTAGACCTTTAAGCTTGCAGTCAATGCAACCCGGATGTGAGATGAGTTTGAGCGAAAGTTACAATTACAGCATCGACATTCACATTTGCTGACATTTTTGTGCTTAAATTTGTAATCTCAACTCTGCCTTAACAAGTTTTTATGCTTAATTTATTCTGTTTTTTTAAAGTCACAGACAATACTAGCAGTGTTTGCAGTAAGCGGCCTGTGTGGGCTGTGAACGGCTCCCATGGAGAGGGCAGGCTAAGAATGGACTCTCTTTGGGTTGCTCCTGCTGTTTTTGCTAGGGACTATCTGAAAGGCTGCTAATCCTAGCACAAGTGGATGGTGTCTAGATACCTGTTATGGATCCATGTAGAAACAGTTGAGGAGAAGTTTGAGGGCTGACAGAAAGGGTACCTGGACTGAAAGCATTGAGAGCAATTCTTCTCTTGATCACCTTTGTTTGTTTGTTGTTTGTTTTTTCCAAATGTAGGGAAATTGTTTAAAGTCTGTTCAAATAATGGTGACCGCACTAGTTAAGAGCAGGGTGTATGAGAACATCGTATCCCCGCATTATTAGAACCCCGGCCGTATATCTAGGAGTGGTTAAAGATGGAAGCCAAAAATGCCTCTATCTGCAGCTCTTGAGCTCACATGGCTGTGGCCATGATCTCACTAAGGGCCAGCAGTATGGTCCAGCTAGGGCCTACAGAAGACTGTGGGACTCGTCCGTCCAGGTTGAAGAAATAAAGCAGAGTAAGCTGAGGACTCCCACAATCACTCGTGTTTGTGTTCCTCAGACCTTGCTTTTTGTCCATCTCTTTCCTTCTCCACATCTGCGAGGTTTAGCATGACCTGGGGGGCTAAGGCATGAGGCTCCACTTCCACTCACTATCTGATGCTTTTAGCCCCAGCATGGCCTGTGGCAGACCTGTTGTGACACTGACCCCCTCAGCAGGTCTCTGTCTCCCACTCAGGGTGCGCACGTCACCTCTTACGACCTAGTATCCAAGTCAGGATGAGAAACGGAGAGCAAGCTCTTCACAGCTTGATGTGTGTGCCGCTGGGGCACACAAGGGCAGGTGCTCTAGACACCGGCAACCATGGTGAGAAACAGGTGAGGTTCTGAGTCTTTGATATCCGCAGATGTGTCCTGGGGCTCAGTCCTCACAGCAGAGAAACCTTGGACTTGGCCTCTTTGTGTGGGGTGAGTAAGAGCCTGAACTGTCTACTGTGGATTTCCCCCTCCGCTTTGGGGTCCATACACCTTTCTAGCAATATCCACACCGGTATCTACTCTGCGCCCTTTGGGAACACCTCAAACAAATCAGTGAAAGGTTGGCTCTGATTCCACAGCCCCAGGGCAAAGTGTTCTTGTGTAAGCACACTGCAGATACTCAGTGGTATAGCATAACCCTCTTCTTTGAACAACATGGAGATGCCTGGCAGGGCCTAGGGAAGTTGCTTGAAGGCCAAGGCAAGCTCTACTCTTGTTCTGCAAGCCTCAGTCAAGACAAGCTGGGACACCGACCCTGAATTCTCTGCCTCTAGCTCTTGGTGCCACCCTGAGCCTTCTCTGTATCAACTTTAGAGAAGCCATGGTCCATGTTGATCAAATTCTTACTTGCTGGCTGGAAGCTGCTTGCTGTAAGCAGTCTCATCTCAGTGAAGTGAAGAATCAGCTTCTTCTTGGGAGAAACAGCGGTTCACCTTGACCATTACTAAATTTCAGGTTAGTCATGAAAGTCCAAATTGTTAAAAATTTCATTATAATGCTGTATGCCATACACATACATACATTGCCTTCAACATGGATGTGTGTATACATATTATATATATATATATATTTACCCAATTGTTTGATTTTTGATGTTTCTAGTTTCAATATGCAACTTTAATTTCAAGTTCTAATCTTACATTATGCTTATATATAATATTTGACATTGCATTTTTATTTAACGCAACCAGTCACTTTCTATATTTCTTCATAGCATTTGTAATCATTGTTATTTTTTGACAATGGATGCCATCCAGTATCTCAAACTTTGTCCAGTTTTGGGGTGATTACTATAGATTTAATGTAATTAAGCTTCCAGATGCAATAACTATTTGATTTTAGCATTGACCCCAGTTTTTTGGAGGTTTTTGGAAATCATAGCTGTTTAAAAATCCAGTCTGTGATGTGACCCGAGATACCTCCATGTTCCCTTGGGACTGTAACAAGAGTCTTCCTAAAACGAGGTTGGAATTGGGAGTGAGCTGGCCCCGTAGTCACAGACATGGCCACATGGACTCATGTTTTGAAAGAAAAGAGGTTTAGGAAGAAGGACCTGACATTTATATGGACACAGAGTAGAAGAGTTAAGATCAGGAACATGATCTGACATTTCTCCCCCACTGGTGACCTTCCAGGCGATCGTGGTGATGGAGCAAAAAGTGACCTTGGATCTGGGTCTCAGCTCTTGCCTGATATCAGGACATCTCTGTGAGAAAACTCTTAGAGGCTTTTTTTCCCCTAGTGTGGGAATTTGGGGAACAAAATAATAAACATTTAAATCAGAAATAAATCATTTCACTGAACTCTCAATAATTTACACACATTAATAATGTATGTGTTAGGGATAAATTAGTCTTACATACACTTTTCCTGGGCTTTCTTTTCAACTATGGCAGGCACAAAATGATCATTGGTAGCTGACTGTAGGCAAACAGCTGGGCGCTTCCCAGATACCCTTGCCTGGGAGAAGAGCAACTAGACTCCTCTTGCTTCTACTGGTGGCCTGTCCCTCCCTGTACGGAAGCTGTCCTCTTTGCCCACAAGAATACACCTTTCTGAAGAACGTGATGGGTAGGCCTTGACAGAGTTCCATAAAATCAATTTGGGGGGAGTTGTGCAGTATGTATTTAAAATTGTTTTCTAAAAGGTTCATCTGATTTTGAGTAGCTTGGTCTTAAATACTGAAACCCATTCACGTTTCTTTTGTAGCTACCAAACTGAGTGTTAGAAACAGAGATTACATGGAGTCATCACACAGCCAGGAAGTATGCGACAGCAAATGCAGGCTGGAATTATTAGCCTGTCTGTATTGAGGAATCCGGTTACGCCAGCAGCTTCTATATCGGTGTCCACCTCACTCACTTTCTTCTGAAGTTTGCCGTAGGAAAATATTAAGATGCGTTTTTGAAAGTACTATGTTTGTTCTTAGTGTGAAGTAACCGGAGCCACGTGTGGAGACACCTTACCCGGAGCGGCAGATCCTCGGTTAAATTGTCCGTGGTATTGGGAACGCGCAGGTCGTTGACTATCCCAATTTAATGTGGGCAGTGCAGGACATTTCTAATAATTAATACTGTAATAACACTTAATGATCTGCACTCATGCAATCTGAAAATCCAGCTAATGGTGCAGTTTTAGTGATTGCACAAACAGCAAGTTTTAAATGTGTCAAATGCTGCTATTTCAGCATCCTGATGCCAAGCAGGAGACCCTGCCTGTGGGCTGTAGCTGACCCCAGCCCAAGCCTAGACGAGGCTGTGGTGGTGCTGGGTGGGTCTCCAGGGAAGCCTTCTGGGTGGCATGGGAGCTGGGGCAGGAGAAGTCGAGGGAATAGCGTACTTCTTCCAGACGGAAGACACATTTAAAAACTGTGTGGATAGTCACTGCGGATGAGGGGCTGCCAGAGAGTGGAGCGAGGCTCAGAGTGGTAAGGACTGTGAAAACTTCATTAGAAAGGAATTAATATTTTGGAGACTTGCCCAATAGATAGCGCCGTGCTCATTAACCTCACCCTCTGCTTGTCTTGCTGTTCCATTTGGCACACATAGAACTGCCCTTAGATATTCTTTTCGGGCAGATCTCAGCCATTTCAGAGACTCCCCCCTTCCAGACCCATGTGTGGTAGTATCATGCTTTGTTGAGAACTGTGCTACAATTTATTATTATTATTATTATTNNNNTTATTATTATTATTATTATTATTATTAAATTGGAAACCACCCCATTTTCTACCATCTATCATTTCAATGAGAAAAATTCAGCTTCAACAGCATGGTTAATATAATTAAGGTCATCACTAGGAATTTGCTAACTTAACCCCATCATTGCTTGTGCATGCCACGCCTCCCTCCACTTCAGGATTCTCAGCACCAGTCATTATTTTAAAGACTAAGAAGGAAGCCATAAGGAACATACAAAGGCAATGCCGTTCTGACACCACACCATGTAAGATCTGCTTTCTCGCTGTCCCTCCACAGCACTCCTGGGATGCAGGGACCTGGTGCTCCCAAGTTGATCCACTCATTAGGACATGCAGATCCCTTATCGGCTGGAGATATAGATCCAGAAGGGAGACAGATCCATGTGGTGCCGGCAACACATGAATTGGCTTTTTACAGCTCCAAGTATTTGAAATCCCTTTTTATCACAAATATAACCAATTCAAAGCTGCTTTTCAGGTTCAATTTAGTTTAGAAGACACACTTGCATGAAGGGACACAACAGGGTCATTTGCAGAAGAAGGTTATTACTGATGGCTTCGACATGGCTAAGTTTCTCTGTTTCTCTTTCCAGTTAGGCTTTTACAGTCTCTAATACGTTATTTTGTAGCAGCTGGTCTGATGCTTTTGGGATATCACCTGCCTCAGGGAAGGACTGCCTGTTCATTGATTGGCATGAGGAGAGTCCATTAAAGAAGAAGTCTTTAGAACCCAAGGAACAGAGAGAAGATACCGGGTGAAGCATCACTAACATCCCAAGGAAGAGAGAAGAAGGCTTAACATGATTCAATACTCTTACCCAGGATACCCCAATTGAGTAGGCTGCATCTTTCTGGAAAGCTCTACCCTGCATCAGACCCCTGTCCTCCCACCTCTGTCCTGAGGCCTGCTCCCTCTGTTTCCAGAGAGCAGGTCTCATTACCAAGAGGAATTAAATTAACTGTTTAGGAAAAAAAAAAGCCTCATCCCCATTAAAGCAACATTAAAGGTGCATCGTTCTCATGGGCTTACAGAGCGAGAGGTAAATTCAGGCTGAAACCTTGCCTTCGCTTAATCAAACTCAGCTCTCCAATTGTGTGATTCATCTACTAAGTACATTCCAAAATTCCAGCTAAATGAACGTCCAAGACCACACTGTGAGTCGGATGAGATTAACCCCATTTTATAGATGATTAAATCAAGTCCACAGAGACCATCCAGGCCTGGTCCAAACCACAGTGGGACAGGAATCTAGGAAATGTGTTTCTTCCCACACTAATGTTTATACCTCAGTTGGGGACATGTGGCATTTCAGGACTACTGACAGCTGGATCCACAGGGACTGGCTCTGGGTTTCATGATGCCAATAGGATGTTCAACTTGATTTCAGATTGGTGATCTAGCTTGGGTAGGCAGGCTCAGTGTGGAGAAGAGTTAGACACTCCCAAAATGGTGTCAGGTGGAGGAGGGCGACATTTCCCTGCTCAGCTAGCAGTCTTTCTTTCCTTAGCAGGGTATCTCTGCCATCAAAGTCTGGAGAGCTCTCTTAGGCACTACAGCAGAGCTGCCAGGGACCATGGGCAGAGCAGAGAGCACTATCATTTCACCCCGACACCCTGGGACAGTGCTAAGGACTGCATGAGTCACATGCAGGAGGGTTGATTGTGGAGGTTTTGGCTAGGGGAATCCTGATTTCTGGCAAGCAACAGGAACACAAGGGATCAGACTGGGGCTCATAGCTGGCTGTATCCTGCTGCGCCAGCGAGGCTGACAGTGGTTGTCATGGCACAGATGTGGTCAGGGTGAGGAGAGATAACAGTGACTCTGCATGCAGATGCAGATGTGTGCAGCTGTTTCAGTTTGCAAATATGGAAATGGAAGATAGCTGAGTCAGCCTGGATCTTCCTCATAGGGCAGATCCCTAATTTACATAAGAGACCTCCTTTACACATGTGCAGCCATGGTGCCCTGGGCTTCACACGAATCACAAGATTTAATCCTAGAATGCGTTCATGAGATGGAACTGCTTTTCCCAAATTTACAGACAGGGAAACTAAGGCCCAGGCATCGCAACTTGCTCAAGAAACGAAAGCTGGTAACAGACGTTGAAATGCTGTCAGGCTCTCTATTATGTAACCCTTGACAGGGTGCAGATGTTTACAGGTGTGGACAAGGGTGATGGCGACCATGGTGCCTGAGCACCACCCCCATCCCCTAAACCTGGGCAGCTATGCTGGGAAGCTGTCTGCCCGCATGCATAGACCTCATGTTCTTGCAGGGACTGGAAGCAGCTCTGGTGCTACTTCTGGGTCATGGCTGTGTTTTAGCAGCCATGGGTCCCAGCAGCTGATCCCATATCCTATCGCTTCTTTTTGGCTATGGTGAACAGACCTCAGAGGTTCACTTCAGGACCCCACTGGAGGAAAGAGTCCAGAGTCTCCCAGACATAGATCAAGGCTTCTGTGCAACTTTCCCAGGAAAGAAGGGTTCAGTAGGTGGTTCATCTTTCAGTGAAAACAGTAGATAACATAGAGTTTATAACACTGACTTAAGTAGTCCTATGGAGGCTGCCTACAACATCCAGAGCCTTGTGCATGTGGTTATACAACTTATTGTACTCTGGCCCAAACCTGTAAAAGAGGAAACAGACCTTCTTCTTGACTGTCATAGAATTGTTACTAGTCGCAATGTCATAGCCTTCGGTCATCTGTCAGCTCTAGAAGGGCTCATTCTAATTTGGCTCTCAGTGGGGTCAAAACATGACCTGGAAGCAAATGCATGTTTTTCTGCACCTGCCCACAAAAAAGCACAGTTCCAGTCCAGGAAACACAGAGGACCCAAGATGCGGTGCCTATGTGTCTGGAGCCTTGAATTTGTGGAGCGAAGAGTGGAGCTGTTCCTGGGGTTCAGAAACAGGGAAACAGCCGTACTTCTACTGTGTGTCACAGCCGCACATCAGTTATCACAGGGGCTTAAAACATCTGGATGGCTGATAAATTGGCTGCTCCATTTGAATAACGGCCAGATGGTTGGTGTCATGGAGACACCGCTGAGATGTTCAGGTAATGATAGCACAAAACAAGTTATCAACGTACAAAGCAGGTCTCTGCTCCTGGTTGTTAAACAAAACGCAAATGTTTTCCCCCAACACACACTGACCTAAGAAATGAAAGAATGCATTTCCAGCTTTAAAACACATAAAAGTTGGAGGCTAGGGCCAATGATAGCAAATTCTAGGTCAGCTTGATTTACTTGCAAGATGCTGTTTACAAAAACAAATGCAAACAAACAAACAAAAAAACCAAGCCCCAAACTAAATAAGATCCAATTGCAGATTGTAAAATATCGTAAAAAATAAGATCACAAAATATCATAATTATACCTAGCTCCTTATATTCTAATTTTCAATTATTTCAAATCACAAATATATGGAATATTGGATTTATTTACAACTCAAACTACCTAAAACAAACTACTGTGTGCTGATAAAACACTACATTTTAATATCTCAGACACTGATAGAAACCAGAATGCATTTATAGTATTATGATTCACTTCAAATTTACTAAAGCAGGCAGAAGCTAGCCATGTGCTTGCACAATTTCTTGCATGAAGAACTATCTTCATTTACTTTGGAAAGCTATTGCTTTGTTTAAACTCCCCTGTTTAAAGCAAGTTTTCATGTATCGGATGTCCCCATGTGTCGCTATTAGCATACCTTTCACCGCTGTCCTGTCCTGTCTGGGCTTCGCAGTTTTACTGGAACCTCACTCATTTCAAGCCATTCACTTGAGCAATTTTCTCTGATTTTTTTTGGGGGGGAACATGAGCTATCTGTGTTCTAAGCGCAGCAAGCAGCAGCATTCCGTGGATGTAAAATTTGAGGTCTGATGTCAAAGGAGCCGTTAGCCTAAACAGTACAGCCAAGGGCTGATTCTTTGGTTTGTTCCCCACTTTCTTTGAGAAGCATCTTTTTAAGTTCTTTACTTTTGAGCTTGCGTTCAGGCTGTGAAGCAAACGAAAGCATCTTCCACAATAATAAAGCATAATTGGAGAGTAAGAGCCCTCGGGGGGCAGAAACTGCCACTGAGCTGAACGGCAGTCAAGGTGGCTTTTTTTTTTTGAGTGAACAATATTTATTTGTAGAATAAATTATTGATATGGGCATAGATTTAATTGAGTATTGTTTGGATTGAAAGATGCTACTTGTCAACCAATTGATCTTGATGTGTTAACAAGGCAGTCTCTGTTTTAGCTGAGTGCTGGGCAGAAAGGCTTTCATTGCTTGCTCAGGTTATTTTTTTTTTCCAAGGGTGGAGTCTTGATGCCTTACCTCACAGCAGAGAGCATAGGCGCATAGGTGACTTCCAGCTCTCAAGTGCATGACTGTCTTCCTGCGGGTCTGTTCTTATGTTGAGAACTTTTTAAGGCGCATGTCTTCCCTATGAGGGAAGTAGCCTCTGATGCTGCAGCAAAGATGGCTTTCAAGTCTGATGTTTTCAACCTGGAGCTTAAAAACAAAACAAACAAACAAACAAAAAACCGTGTTCTAGGAAGGACCCTGGCTCCCATCAAGCCTCTTTTCGATTGTTTTCTGATTCCTTTCAATGTTGGATAAGAAAATGAGTAATTATAGTTAAATCTAGCAATGGGAAAGTGAGGTCTTACAGAAAAGACATCAAAAGTGGATAATTTCAGAGGTTCTCTGTAGCAAAGGTTAACCAGCAGGAGCTTCTTCAGTATCTGCTAGAAGTGATGTCTGAGGAACCAAGGAAAGATCTGTTACGTAAAGATAATGAGCGTGAAGCAGTCAAGGAGAAGGAGTCAGGAAAGGGCCATTCTAACCTGTCGTTCTGGCTGTGAGCTTTCTTCTTCCCTTCCAGTCTTGGCATTTTACTTGTATTCTCTCTCAACAGTTCCATTTTTTCTTTTTGTTTACCAACAAGGTAAACAATGTAAGTATAGATTCAAATTTTTATATTAAGGCTTGGCTAGACAGTCGCTGTGAATTTGGAAAACACACCAGAGCCGTGACTTAACTGGGGGAAAATGAAATGGATCGTATTTTATTTGTCTTGGTTAGTTCTGAAAATAAGTTGCTAGGGTTTAGACTCGTCCCTGCTTCCTTGTGTATTCTTGAGGGGTTGACATTTAAGGCCCTGTTGTACTTTTGAGAAAAGATTTTCTTATGTGCAACAGTTCTGTGTCAACCAGAGTCTAGGTCGTCAGGCTGGCTGTTTGACCTGCTGTGTAAAGAGAGGGACAATCTCAAGCACTTGGAGAACGGGTTCTTGAATCTCTCACTGGCTGTGCCTGTGACCAAGGAGGACCTTGTCCACTTTTTGAACCTCTTGGACCTCCCTTTCTTCTTCAACAGAGAGGAAAAACCATGGTGCTTAGGCCCATGCAAGATGTGCAGCATGCATTTGAGAGCCACTCTCTCTCCATTGTCACACTGAACTGTTAGTAGTGCTCAATCGGGCTATCGACAGCCTCAGTGAGGACACTCCAGAAGTCACTCGGGGTACCAACTTGTTGGGCCTGGTTCTCTGTCTGCAAGCTTCTGCATCAGTGATGTGAGTGACAGAGGATTTGTGGAGGCTAGTTCTGGATTCCTGCATCTCCCAGATAGAGGCGCACCTCTGCTAAGACATCAAGAGCTGCAGCAGCTTCAGGGCCATGTCATCATTTTATGTGCAGGAGAAACAAATGTAAAAGCCCCTCCCAATCGCTGTAGACTAGAGCACAGACATCTTTTGGTACATTTGTTTGTTTGGGTCTCTGAAAAGGATTTACCTGTAAAAGACATCCATCCTGTCCCCAGTTAAAAAGCCAAGACTGGCCTCATTAGCTGCTGTTCCACAACCTCATTTTACTGTGAGAAAACCTTGGCCCCACACACGTGTTTCCTTCCTTTACTAATATTAAAGCAAAGGCAATCCTACCCGGGCTGTAGACAATCTTTATGGGAAAACACCGGGATTCAGGTGTGCCGATCTGGTGCCATACCTGGGAAGTCCCTGGTTTGGTTTGGTCAACTGACTTTGGCCTGAAAGGTGTGTGTCTGTATGCACTCTTCCCATGCCTTGGTCTGACAGGTCATAAGGAACAATGCTGTGAGATGCTTTTGTGGTCCGCAGACAAGAAGGGCTCTGCCGTAACCTGCAGAAAGCATGAAAACCATGCAAAGAGTCAGGGCTCCATGACACCTGCTCAAGTCATCCTCCCCAACCCCTTGTCTAGCCTCAGGGTTGTCTGCCTCTTGTTTGAAGATGGCTTCCACTTTTGCCAACCTTCCCTTTAAAACAGGTGGCTTTCAAAGACAACAGACAGTGATTTGGTCCTGGTGAGCATGTATCTTCAAGATGCTAGTGAACTTAGGATCTGTTCATGCATGGAGTCTCCATGCAGTGCCCGTGAAGCAGGCAAGCACACCAGGATGTTCCGCTTTCCCTTAGAAAATCCGTATGTTGGGTGGCGTGGGCAGGCCATTTTTCATAAGCCTTGTTTCCCTGTCAGTGAGTCCTAGCCAGTGAACAGATTCTTACACGCGTGTAAATCTGTTCCCAGCTCCATCTCCCCACCCTTTAATAGCACTTTGGCCGGCCACTGGGCTTAAGAGCTGAAAGCACCGGCTATTGGGAGGAACGTGTTCTCACTATGATTAGTACAGAGTCAGGGTGAGATTTCCCCCAGCACGAGCTGACAAGCTGCCCTGCACATTGTCATTTATCATTGTACACTAGATCTGTCAACTAGAGAAACAATTTCAATAAAAAAAAATTCTGCATGAAATTACTTTCCCGGAGAAAAAAGCAGTTCTGCCGACGTGTGTACCCATCTGTGTCTCTCTGTCGTTTTTTGTTTCTCCCTTCGACTTTTCCTTTTTTTCTTTTTCCTTTTTTTTTCAATTTTGGCTGTGAAAGGTACTTAATGTACCAAAAACAATTTGTACAGACATTATTTTACCAATTGCTAGTGTGTACGCCTTGCTGAGGCCTCCCTTATCTAACTGTTGCTAATACATTTTCATGCTGTGCTCTTACGGCTTCATTTTACAGTTGAGGAGATCACCCATTCCATGCTGTGCTGGAAATGGGACCCTCGTCACTCGGGTCCGCAGAGTACACTTAGCACGAGAACAGGCATCAGCACTCAACGAGTTACACCATCATCATCTTGCTGTCAGGCTTCACGTTGCCAACGTGGGCCTGTCTGCCTGTTGGCTCCTGAAGACTGTGGAGTTCAGCCTGGGATGCAGCGGGGTCTGAGTAGCCAAAGCACTTATGGGTGCTGGAGCTGTTCCTAGGTTCGTTTGGCTTGTCACAGGAGCCCAGAAAATAGCAGGGAACCTGAGGCCCACAGTTGGGAGGGCTGGTAAGGCCAATAATTGCTATGGAATTATGCTCCAGGACAGCTGAGAGCCCGGATCAGCCTCGAAGGCCCTCGTTTTCCACCCTGTCAGCTTTCCACCCAGCTATGGATTTCTAGTCATTGCTGCTGATGATTCTGCTGACACCCCA
Source organism: Bramus lutescens (assembly GCA_001685075.1). Taxonomy (NCBI): domain Eukaryota; kingdom Metazoa; phylum Chordata; class Mammalia; order Rodentia; family Cricetidae; genus Bramus; species Bramus lutescens. The sequence continues at coordinate 413,258 of LOEQ01000699.1, read as the reverse complement.
TCAGAAAATGAATTTTTTACTCCCCACTTGGTTGACTCCATTCATAGGGTGCAACTTTGTCAGAAAAAAAAAAAGAAGAAAAGAAAAAAGCCACTCTCCTGTCATCCTTTCATCGTTTGCCTGTGGTTCTCAGAGTCAGAACCCAGCCCCTTTGGGATGCCATCTCCTTCTCCTGGCTCTGCACTGTCTTTCCCATGGTGCCCTGGGAGGTGGGGTTTTCAACCTGTAAAATCTGGCCATAGATGTAAAAATTGTACCATAACTGAATTTTAAGGCCATACTTGATTGGACTTCATGAGAAATTAGGTATTGATAAACCAAACAACCGAGCCTTGACTAAAAGGCGGAGTTGGGTTTAGAGATGGATTCCTTTGTACATGGGATAGTGGTGGCTTTGTGCAGTATGTCTGCCTTGCGCATGATGTCTCAGTCCTGGGACAAGAGTTCTCTGGAGCCAAGGAAAAGGGAAGGGTCCAGAGCTAGCACAATACACTCCAGGAAGGAGGGAAAGCAGGCTGTCCTTGGACAGGGGTTTTCTTCATCTACTTTTTCTTTTCTGGTTATACCTACTTCTTTAATAATATTCTCAATGAAAACACACTCCAGTGGTAGAGATATAAGAGGAGACTTGTCATCAAAGAAACTGTCCATTCAGTTATATTTTTTTGCGTATAAGTTGTATGTGAACCCGTGTGTGGAGACTAAGAATGTAGTCACAGAGAGTTAAGGTCTATACTGGAGGTGAGAAAACACATCACAGAAAAGACAGTTACTGGAATTTGCTGAATAGCATTTTGTGTTACCCCTCTCCCCACACCTATCTCATCACATTGTCCAGCATCATGTGGGGGTAGGGACTATGTCTGTCATTCTCCGTGGGCGAGTGCAGTAATTGTGATCACATGTAGGCAAGACTGGTAATTGTTTTTCCAACATTCATGCCCTCTAAGAACCTTACTTAGAAATAATATCTTCAAGGCTGTGGTAAGTTAGATGAAGATGGAGTCGTACTAGGTAATGGTGAGACCTAGTATAACAGATTAGTATACTTACAAGAAGAGGAGGGAGCTAGAGAAGTGGCCAAGTGTGCAAGAGTAAAAACCTGGGTTCTAATCCCCAGAACACATGTAAAACTAGCTGTGGTGGCATACATTTATAATGACAGTTCTCCTGTGGGAACAATAGAAACCTTGAAAGACTGAGGGGCGGGTACGCTGGCATATACAGTGCTGAACAAGAGACCCTGTTTCAAATCAAGTACGAAGTGAGGGACAAACCTGAGCTCTTTGTCTGACTTTTACATATATACTTTTCCACATACATGCCTATCCACATGTATGCATGCACACACGCGTGCACACACGCATGCACACACAGAGATTAAAATGAGATAAAGATAAAGAAGATAAAAGGAAAATCACAGGAATTTAGAGACACCGAGGGAAAAGGCGGTTGTGCGATGATGGAGGCCGAGATTGGACTGATGCATCTACAAAGCGGGGTCTACTGAAACCCACAAAAGACGGGGGAGGCAAGTAGAGCCCGAGCCCTAAGACGCAGCATGGACATGCCAACATTCAGCCTCAGAATTCTTATCTGTAGAGTTAGAGACAATCGCCACCACCTTAAAGCACCCCCGAGCTGCTTCCTTGTCATGGCAGTAGAGAATGCTAGTCAGAGGAGCACAGCACAGCGTGCCCCTGCACGAGAGCTGCTGTGCTTGGGCCTGGATTGTATAGACCATGTGTCACTTGGAACTGCCTGCTCACCTCCAGTCTCACACTCCGAAATCAGTCCTGAACTTACGCCACTAACTGAAGGGAGTCTGGCTGGTAGACGCGGGTCACTGTGTATACCCATCCCTGGTTTGTGTGGACTCTTTTCTGCCTCTTGGTCTTCTGTGATGGGAATGCCTCTGCCCCACATTCTTGCCACCATGAACATAGCTGTATCTTCACTGGCATGATGAATTGCAACCCTTGAAAATCTTGAACCACAGTAGATACTTCTTCCAGAAAGGTGTCTCTCTCTCTAAGGTATCCGAACACAGCAACAGAAAACCAACCACTCAAGTAAATTGGTGCCGGGGATATGGGGTGACTGCTGTGACAAATCTGGTTCTGTGGTTCTCAGGGCTTTGGAGCTAGTTTGTGGGAGGAATATGAGAGTTTTGAGCCACAGGCTAGAGAGGCCTAGGCTGTTATAAACAGAGTTTATTGGGAAAGCTAATAACGTTTTCCAAGGTAAGTCTTCAGACCAATACTAGGACTTCATTCAGAACTTGGCTACAGGTGATTTGATTTTTTTTTTTTTTGCTCTGGCAGAAAAGATGGCTGCATTCCTCTGTCTATATCCCCAGAATTTGCATCAGATGAAATTCAAAAGTGACAGGTTAGTTTTTGTGGCAGATAATACGTCGAGACATCATAACATCAAACTTTAGAGCACGGCTATTACTTTCTGATTTTAGTTAGATTCTTACAGACAAACAAGAGATACATGTAGAGAAAAATTAAAAAAAAACATATTACTTGTCCAGAAAAAGTATTGTGATTAGTGCAAAGTTAGTGTGGGAAAATTGGCTCCACATTTAAAAGAAATTAGTACCATGGATGGTAAGATGCAAGGTTTGCTCTGGAGTAATAAGAAAGCTGTTTTGAAGGGCAGACACCACTCATCAAAGGCTTCATGGTGTAAAAACCACAAACTCTTTGAAGGGCTTTTAGTTAAAGCAGGGATCTGAAGCAGGTGGCTCTGGGAAAGCACTGCCCAGGAGAGTGTCTTCCCAAGCTATACTTAACACAGACAAGGGTCGCTGTGCCGTGGGCCGACCGGCTGGTCTCTATCCAAGGTTGGCACCAGCGACATGGTGCTTCTGTTTGCTGCATTGTCACTGCACGTTGCAACAAAGTAAGAAAAACTAGCATGCGAGCCCAGGAAATTTGTATCAGAATAATAGTAAAATTGAAAATAATATTTGAAGCCCAGAAGATGGTTATGTGAGAAGCTGTATGGATGAAGCCTGAGCTGGAGCGGAGACTTTTGGGAAGGTGGAGATGCCAGGGAAATGGGATGTCTGCCAGCAAGAGGTGAAGGCACTGCATGGGACTGGCCTGGGAGAGATGTCCCTTGTACTGTGGAGGGTAGTTGTGGATAGATTCACTGTTTTCCCTGCTGGCCTTTGTCTTGCTTTGATCCAGTCTTTAGCTGCTACACTCCTATTTCTTCTTTTCTTAAAAATATGTAAATGATTAGTCTGCGCCATTGTATGTTATACATATGTAATTGGCTTTTTGATTTTCCAGAGACTTACAGAGTAGTGTGTGCTGGGTCTCAGAAGAGACCTTGAATATTGGCTTTAGAACAGTTAAGATGATGAGAGACTAGTGAAGTTGAAATAAGTACATTTCGCATTGGGAGATGCCCATGAGCCTTAGGGAGACAGTGGCAGGATGTTGCAGTTCAGATCCGAAGTGTTCCCTGTAGGCTCATGTTTGAAACACTTGGTCCCAGTCTAGTGATTTTGAAGGCTGTAGAGGTGAGGCCTGACTTGTAGAAGTGGGTCACCAGGGACAGGCCTTTGAGGTTTGCACTCTTTGCCTGCTGGTCTCGCATGTTGTGAACAGTTCTGCTACATATTTCTGCTGCTGGAAAAGAGCTGAGCACCCCCACGCCTTTCCCGCTCTGTGCACCACAGCACAGCATTTTGGGTCAAATTAATCTTTCCTTTCATATGTTGTTTTGTCAAGCATTCGGTTAAAGCGATATAAATGTAATTACTGTCCCATCTGCTTCCCACAAATGTCTGTACCCCTAACCCCTAATCACATGGGGAGAGAGCAGTAGGAAGAAAGAGGACACGGAGTGGAAGTTACACCAGTCATGAGCAGACCTTCCGAGGGTCCACAAGGTGATAGGGAACCTCCTTTAGCCAATGGCCTTTGAGACTGGACCAGGTGGGGTGTGGCTTTGGGTAGCAAAAAGTCAGTGGAATCGTCCTCTTGCCTTCTTCCTGCTCGCCACACCTGGATGTTTGATTCCATTCCTGTTTCCTTGTTGTGATCTGTGAGCTTCCCTTCTGACAAAGAAAGCCTTAGCATATCTTAATCGGAGCTAGTGTAGGATTATTTGATTCACATTCCCCTCATCCCATGTGTTATGGTTCAACAATGCGCAAGATCATTCCCTCCTAAAGTATACACAGAAACCCCTCAATGCCAGGCATTGCAGTGGAAAGAACAAAAGACAAAGACAGAGCACTATGACCAAAAGAGGTGTGATCCCGCTCCAGCATGGACATCACACCATTGTCTCCATCCACACTCCACTCAGCCATCCATGAGGATATAGATCCGAATTGGTATTTTATTTCTGGGCAGGGTGGAGATTCTGTATTCCTTAGCAGTCTTTCGGACAGAACCCACCTCTGCCGTCTACAAGCTCAGTCAAAGTAGCGAGAGGCCACGCAGGGTCACATGGAAAAAGTACCATTGTAAATAATTCAAAACCAAAAAGTTTGTTTAAATGCATAAAATCACCATCAGAAATAATTTAAAAAACCAGCAGACAAGTTTCCAATAATTTTCTGTGGGTTTGTATACACAGCAGGAAAGGTGGACACCCTGATGAAAATGTAACTTGAATGAACTTTAAATAATGGGCCAAATGTGATTTCCTTTGAGTTTCAACGAAATGAAGATGTAGTGGAAATTCAAATCACTTCTTTACTGCCAGAGAAATCAGCTTCTCGATATATTATGGGAGATTAATAATAAATAAAAAAGCAATATCAAACATTGACAGCCTTGTTATATAAGATAAATGATCCTTCCACCCTCTCTCTACACATGAACTGAGGCGGCTGCACCAGGTCTCACTAGACGGTGGCGCTTTGAGTGGAGTCTCATGTCTTCTGTGCTGGGCTGAATTAGCTTGTGTAGATCACACTGACAGCTGCACTGAGTGTTAGCGCTCCAGACAAACCAAGTTCACGTTCATCTCGGTTTCCTCCGCAGGTGTTTCCAGTACTGATACATTTGAATTTACATTTTCTTGTTAAACCTGGGTGTCTGGTTTCCATCTCTCTCTATCCCACTGCTCTGTGTGGAGTGTGTAGATCCTGTCCTCAGAAAATCCTGTCCCCTGTTGGGCTGCAAGAGTGTCAGGTATGGCCTTGAGCTGTCTTGCTCAGATCTCCCTGGAACACACCACAGGTCTGCCTTGCTGTCACCTAAGCCAAGTGAATCTGAGGAAGCCACCAAAGCCTGGCTGGAAGCTTTTCAATGTCTGGACTGTAGAACATCTTGGGTATAGGAGAAGGGCTGCTTGTTCATCCCAGTCATCCAGAACTGAAATAATCACACAGAAACTGTATTAATTAAATCACTGCTTGGCCCATTAGCTCTAGCTTCTTGTTGGCTAACTCTTACATCTTAATTTAAGCCATTTCTATTAATCTGTATATCACCACGAGGTTGTGGCCTACCAGCAAAGTTTCAGCACGTCTGAAACTCCATTGTGTCTCTCTCTAACTCCACCCTTCTTCCTTCCAGCACACAGCCTAGCTTTCCCTGCCTACCCAAGTTCTGCCTTGCTGTGGGTCCAAAGCAGTTTCGTTATTCATTAATGGTAATCACAGCATACAGAGGGGACTCCCACATCACTTGGGTCACATGTCCACAGAGTAGAGCACACTCTTTCAGTCCAAAGTTTGATTTCTTTTCCTCTAATTTAGGAAAAAACATCTCTTTTTAAAGGTAAGCTTCAGGTTTTACTTTTTTTTCCTCCAAAGAATGTGTCTATGTTATGGAGTCTTGTCTTGAGGCTGATGAAGGAATTGTAGAGCCCAGTCCTCCATCCCATGATGAGGTGCATCTTCAGAACTCAGTAGGCTGACTCCATCTTGTATGCTGCAATGGCCATTCTTGTTTGTCCACTTGACTACATCTGAAATTAATTGAAACCCCAATCAGGAGCAGCAAATCAGTGAGGGGTTTTGCTTAATTTGAAGTGGGAAGATCCACTTCTAAACCAGACCTTTGAGGTATGTGATAACTTGAATGTAATTGGACCCCAAAATCTTACAGGGAGTGGCACTTTTAGGAGGTGTGGCTTTATTGGAGTAGATATGCCATGTTAGAGGAAGTGTGTCACTGTCGGGACAGGCTTTCAAGTTTCCTATGCTCAGGATGCCACCCAGTGCCTCAGTTGACATCCTGTTGTTACCTATAAGATGTAGGACTTTCAGCTGCTCTTCCTCCAGCACCACCTGGGTGGGGCCAATTTCAGGCAACATCTATCACCTGGCATCATATATTCTGAGCAATGGGG